>JAGKTI010003404.1:0-21478 GCA_018397915.1 Birgus latro
CACTTTATAACATCTCAGTTGGCAGGCATACACAACTGGTTTGGTAATAAAGTATAATAAGCATATGAGCACTATTATCCCGACAAATCTCGACATTTGTCTCGATCCGTCTGACAAGTGAGCCCCTTGATAAAGATTCATGTCTGCCCGACATTGTTACCAAGTGCGGCGAGAACCCTACCACCACATCACTGGGTAGGTGTCCTCGTTTCATATGTTGGCAACTGTACCCGTAGTAGTCCTCCACACTGACATGCTTCTGGACTACCTTCTCCACATGGGTTGTCTGCCCGTCATAACCTCGCACCTTCCCTTGAACCCTCTTTGGAATGGTGTCGGGGCTGTGGAAGGTGGACACCATTCTCACAATCTGCATGTCCCTCCACAGCAAGACGAGCACGTTGTCCTTGTGCCTGTACGCCATGTCTCAGGCAGGCTCTTAGCCCTTGTGATGGCCTGCAGCTGACGTAGTGCTCCTCTAGGCAGCTGTATGGTCCCACACACGTAAAAGCCTGCCGTGATGAGGCGTTTGCACAGGGCTAGAGAATTGTAATAATTGTCCATGAATAACTTGTAGCCCTTCTCCTTCAGTGGATCCACAAGGCTTAGCACGGTGTTCTCGAGGGTCCGCTGCACCCCCGTGTACACCTCGAAGTTTCAGATGTAGCCCGAGGTCACCTCAGCCAACAAATACAATTTGATAGCGTACTTGGTGGGCTTCTGAGGGTTGTAGACCTGGAAGGAGAGCCGTCCATTCCACCCCAGAGAGCCCTGATCCAGGCTGAGACGCTCCTCAGGTTGGTACGTCGACTGGAACTGCTGAAGGAGGTACTCAAAGACCGCGCGAACGCGAATGAGCCAATCTTGGTTGTCCCCGGGTATGGCGAGCGAGTTGAAGCAGTGGAAGTGCCCGAGGATGGCGCTGAAGTCCTTTCCACTCATCGCTCGCCAGAACCTAGGGTAGTCGTGCAGCTCGTTGCTCCTCCAGTAGTGCCTGATGGTCGGCATGTGCACGACTCCCATGAAGAGGTATGACCCCAGGAACTTGGCCATCTCCTTTTCATCGCAGGTGAACCAGGCATCCAGCTGAGTCACCAGGAATGTGGCGTACCGGTTGGTTTCCACGGTGAGATATGACAACAACTCATGCATGAAGAAGAGCTGGAAAAACTGCAGTGGAGTTGTTGGGATATCCACCTTGATCTCCTTCACCTTGCCAGCGAGGATGTCACCGTAGTATCCTGCACAGCAGATGCAGGTGGAGGAGCCATCCTCACATATGATGGCCCAGCTTCCTGTGACATTGGCTCGGCCAAGAGGGCAGAAGGGCCTGCAGATGGAGAGGCGACGAAGACAGCAGTGGGACCGGGAGGTCCTAGGGGTGGGGAGGGTGCTGCAGTGGTGCCAGTCGCTGGCGGTGGTGATGTCTCCCATGGTGGAAGGCAGCGGGGCAGCTCCAGTTCCTGGCGGGAGGGTGTCAACTCCTCCTCCTCCACCCCTGAGCTGTCGCTCTCACTGTCGCTCTCTGATTGGATCTCCTCGAGAAGTCTTGTCCGCTCTTCTGGTTCCAACCCCCGTTTCATTTTTGCTTGGCATAAGAATTTCTTTGCTGCAAGCCAACTGGAGAAAAATATGCTGTGCCTAGGATTGTGAGCTGAAAGAAAGCACTCAATATATTGTATTCACAGCCAGCCAATAACTTTCATCAACACTGGCACAATGCAAGGAATCAAGATATATGTGTATGTCCTTGAAAAACATCATCTGCCACACCTGACTTACCGCAGAGGTTGGGGCCACCTACGTGACATACGGGCCACGTGCGAAAAACAAAAGTATTGTAAATAAATAAAAACAGTGCAGCATGTCCTCGTAAGGGAAATCACGTGTCGTACACCTGATTTGCCGCGAAGGTAGCGAAATGCTACGTGACATACGGACCACGTACATGAACCTCTGTTGTGAATTGTTTCTCATAAACTGATTAATTTGGTAATGTCTCATAAAAAAAAAAAAACAGTGCACCGTGTCCTCTTAAGGGAAATCACGTGTCGTACACCTGAGTTAGCGTGAAGGTAGTGCTACCTGTGTAGCACCTACAAATTTGTAAGGAGGCCGCGGTGCGCTGTTTTCATGTTGTTTACATTTTTTTTTTTCCCATGAGATATTACCAAAATAATCAGCGTATGAGAAACAATTCACCACTGAGGTTTATGCACGTGCCCCGTATGCCACGTAGCATTTCGCTACCTTCGCAGTAAGTCAGGTGTACGACACGTGAGTTCCCTTACGAGGATGTGCCGCACTGTTTACATGTTTTTTTTTTCCATGAGACACTACCAAATTTATCAGTGTATGACAGCAATTCACCACAGAGGTTCATGCACGTGGCCTGTATGTCACGTAGCATTTCACTACCTTTGCGGTAAGTCAGGTGTAGGACATGACATATCCCTTACGAAAACACGCAGTACTATTTATTGGATTTTCTGTTCACATGAGACATAACCAAAGCAATCACTTTATGAGAAACACAGAACACCACCAAAAAAGTACATGCCCGTGGTCTGTATGTCTGGTGGCATTTCCGGCTTACTCAGGTGTATGACACGTGACTTCCCTGACGAGAAAACACTGCACTATTTACTTTTTTTTTTTTTTCGCCTCATTAGATATAACCAAATCTATCAGTGTGTGAGAAACAATTCACCACAAAAGTACATGCACGTTGTCTGTATGTCACGTGGGATTTCGCAACATTCACGCTTACTCAGGTATATGAGGCGACGTCTCTCCTAGAAGCACGTGGGTCACTTTCATTATATTTTCACAGTACAGGTAACAAAACCTTTCAATTTATGAGAAACACAGTATATATCACCACTAAAAGAACATACATAGTTCAGATTTGATTTCGCTACCTCTCCACTAAACTCAGGTGTTTACATGACGACATCTTTCTTACAACCACGTGCTTCTCTCTTTCTCTTTCCACATTACACATTACAAAATCTATCATTTTTTGATAAATTCAGTATACTTCACCACTAAAACTACATGCAGGTGTTCCATTTCTCACGTTGGATTTCACAACCTTTGTGGTAGCTCAGGTGAAAGCAGCTGACATCTTTGTTATGAGCACGTGGTTCACTCTTTCTTTTTCCACGTAACAAAATCTACCATTTTTTGAGAAATTCAACATCCTTGACTACAGGTAACAAAACTATCAAATTATGAAGAACACAGTATATATGACCACGAAAAGTACATGGAGGTGTTATGTAGTTCAGGTTTGATTTCACCGCCTTTCCGCTAAGCTCAAGTGTTTACGTGACGACGTCTTTCTTACGACCACGTGCTTCTCTCTTTCGGTTTCCATATTACACATTACAAAATCTATCTTTTTTATTTTTTTTTTAAGAAATTCAGTATGTTTCATCACTAACACTACATGCAGGTGTTTCGCTTCTCACGTTGGATTTCACAACCTTTGTGGTAGGACAGGTGTAAGCAGACGACGTCTTTCTTACGAGCACGTGGTTCACTCTTTCCCTTTCCACATTACACATTACGAAATCTATCATTTTGTCAGAAATACAGTCTATTTCACCACTAGAAGTATATGCAGGTGTTATGTAGTTCACATTTCATTTTGCTACCTTTGAGCTACACTCACGTGTTTGGGTGACGATGTTTTTCTTACGAGCACGTGCTTTACTCTTTCTCTTTCCATATTACACATTACGAAATCTATCGCACACATATAGTTCAGAACAACACTACATGAACGTGCTCTGTAAGTCACCTGTACAATAACTCAGGTATTGCGTACAGTATTTTCTGACAGGCGTGTTGCAGTGTTTATGTTGTTCCACATATGCATACACTGAACATATCACTATAACGATCGTACTTTATACCACACAAGAAGCATAATGAATAATGTTATAACAATAATATAAAATATCACTAAACCTCCTCTATTTTCACCCCATCATGGGAACAGCTTGCCGTGACTGTACAGTGTACGTGACTCATGCCCTGGCCAATATTTCATCACTTACACTTGTTGCACTGTACTCCTTTTTATTGCACAATAACACTAACACACGTATAGCAGCATAAAACAATGATTTCACATTCACCTGGGCAATTATTCCGTTCATGACTATGCAGTGTCGTAAGGCGGTTTCCCTCCTCCCCCAGTATAAAGTTGCTGCACATTTCACCATGTCCTTGCTCACTAGCTATTGCATAATATATCCACCTGAATCAGTGTCACTATTTCAGTGGATGAATACTCACATTTGGTGCAGGGCAGAGGAAGGGTTGTTGTAGGGACACAGCGATAATCTTCGCTGGGCCAACGGCCTGGGAATGAAACATAAACATCTGTTTCCCTAATGCAAACACCAAATCTAATCACAATATTGTCCCAAAAGTCAAAAAGGCACTATTGGTATTGTGGAAAATGGTGCACACCCAGGACAGGGGAAAAAGAGGAGGATTTAAAGGGACAGAGCTGCGTGCTACCTTCTTCCCTGACAGCTGGTGTGGTACTAATCAACCTGGCAGCGCTGTTGCCTGTCACGGGTCCCAGAGTTGCTAACTCATTACTTTCAACGAGAGCTGCACAAGCTATGACACCACCAAAAATGATGCCGATCGGCTGAAAACTTCATTTTGGGGGTATTTTTTAAACCCTTTATGACGCGTTTGTCGTCATCGTGTATTTTCGTGGGAAGACCCATATGATGCCCAATGCGTCATCTTGCAAGAAAGGGTCAAGGAGGGCGTTTGTTGTTGATGATTAGTGTTGGAGAATACTTTGCAGTAATTAATGTGTCACATCAAACCTGCATATGTGTCAACAATAAATGTGAAGCTGTAGAAGTGGTTCTGATTAATGCATTTGCACTCAGCATTGACAGAGGTGTGGAGGAAGATGTGAATTATTTCAACCAATATTGAATGAGGGAATATGTGCCCAGAACCATTAGAATGATTGTAATTAATGATATGAATAAAAGAGTTGGTCCAGGTCCTGCGAATGATGTAAAAGGTCTTGCTAATGTACCAGAGTAAACGAAAATAGAAGTCGACTGGAGAATTTGTGTGAGGAAAGAAGGTTCTCTATAAGTTATTCTTATTTTAGATTAAAAAATGAACACAAGTGAACACTGACAGAAGCTAGAAGGTTCTGGGATTGTAGAAAGAATGATGCATCACTTTTTCCTATTCAGAATCATTAGTTCAGTCTGCAGCAAAATTTTGAAACAGTATAGTCGTTTCGGTTTGTTTCATTTTTGAAGGCTCCAACATGCTTTCATGTGTCAGCCTTGGTCACCTAATGGTGGGACTCCATGCTGCTCAATCTTTGGCAGCCTCCCTGTTCAATCCCTTAACCCTGAGGTCACACTTAATGACCTCGTCCCATGTCTTTCTCAGTCTACCCCTCCCAACCCCTCCCCCAGTATTAACATTTCTCACCTTCTGCACCCAATTATCGTCCCCCATCCTCTCCAATTGTCCAAACCACCTCAGCCTACCTCTCGTCATCACAACACCAATACACTCCACTCCCATCCTACCTCTCAACTCTTCCATTGTAAACCCAGCCCCCCAAGGCCTTGCACGCAGGGACGCACTGCACATCCACCTAATCATTGTCATTTCTGTATGTTTAAGCCTGCAAATATCCTCTTCCTTTACTGCCCAGGTCTCACTACCATACAGTATCACACTCTTAACACATGCTGCATACAAAGACCCCTTAGCATGTAAGGAGAGTCCTCTCAATGTTAGGAAAGGCAACAGTTCCCTGAACTTCTTCCAACCACTTCTCACCCTAGCAACCGAGCTAGCTCCAGCCCCACCTCCGACACATAACATGTCTCCCAAATAACAAAACTTTTTCACACACTCAAGAGACTCACCAGCAAGTTCAATCCTTTCACACCCAACAATCTCCACCTGCTCTCCCCGACACGCCGCACACATAAAATCAGCATTATCTCGCAGTGTACCTCTAATACCACTACATCTCTTGTGCACCCATTTATCACAAACACTGCACAAGATGGAATTACTTCTCACACCTTTGTGGCAAACTGCACATGGCCACTCTCCCTCTCCTCTGACTGTACTGCCACCAACCCTAGATATCATCACATTTGTTTTATCTGCATTTACCCTTAAGCCCTTGTGCCCTATACCATTTCTCCATTTCATAAATCTCTCCTCCACCTCCTTTTCATTCTGTGCAATCAACACCAAATCATCAGCATACATCTCCCACGGGAGTCCGTCTCTGAAGTCACGTGAGAGGGCTTCAAGTACCGTGATAAACAACAAGGGACTCAAAACTGACCCCTGATGCACACCAACATCCACAGAAAACTCATCACTCAAAACTCCATTCACTCTTACCTGGGTGTGAGCACCCACGTACATGGCCAAAACCACCCTAACCAGCCATTCTTCAAACCCTAGCTTTCTCATCACCCACTTCACCACCTCTCTAGGGACTCTGTCACAGGCCTTTTCCAGATAAACAAAAACAAAATACAGTTTCCTTTTCTTTACAATATATTTTTCCTGAAGCTGTCGAACAATGAATATGGCATCAGTGATCCCCCTGCCTGGCATAAACCCAAACTGCATCTCATCAATATTCACTCTTTCTCTAATTATACCTTCTAGAACTCACTTCACCCTTCCCTTTGTACACATTTACAGTTACACTCTTCAGCCAATCATCTGGGACAACACACAATTACCAGATCAGTATGAACTAATACTGAAACCATTTGCATACCTGAAATCCGATATGATTCATCTTTCGTTGTTTATTCTTTAACTCCAGTCGAGCAGGGCAGTACTCCCAAGGTGGAAGGAAAGCCGATGACAGGGTGAGCTGGAGCTCCTTTTTCATGAGCCCTCAGGACTAGTTCCTGACCATCCCCCTTTGCTGAACTTTTTCAGTGTCTCAGTAACACAGAGAGTAGGCCAGAATGCTCTCCAATACAAGTTTCTCTAACTGTCATCACCAAACTACATGCATGTTACACACTACACTCCTTTTTCAAAATTCAAAGAAAATGGCGACAAATAACATAGCCTCAGAGTCCCCAAGGGGGGGAACATAAATGCACTCACAATCCACCCCTCTCCCGGTGACGACTCTAGGAGCTGCCTGGAACCACTGTCTGACTCACTCCTTCTTCATTTCTGTAACATTTGAGGCCATTCCTCTAACTTTCGCTCTTTTGAACAACACCTCTCCTCCTCTAAACCTCACCTTCTCTTCCTTTCTGAGACTCAGCTGTCTGAGGCAACTGACAGCAAACCCTTTTCTGTATCCTCCTACTTTCTATATACTCATTTCAAAGCCAAAGATAGCTGTTGCGTATATGTACGCAACGATCTATCTTGCTCTCGTGTTCCTGAACTTGATTCCTGTGAATTCTCTACTCTCTGGCTTCGGCTCTCCTGTCATTCTCTGACTAAATATATCTGTCCTGTTACTTATCTCCTAATTCTACTGACTATCAAACATTCTTTGATTATCTTACTTCTATGATGGAACACATCCTATCCATTTCTCCTTGCTCTCAAAATCTCCATTCTAGGAGATTTCAGTGTTCACAACCACCTTTGGCTCTCCTCACCTTTCACTGATCCTCCTGGTGAACAAGCCTACATCTTTTTTATCCTTAATGACCTAGAGCAGCTTGTACAGCACCGCACTTGTATCCCTGAACGCCTTGGAGAGAGTTCCAACTTACTTGACCTCTTCCTAACAACTAATCCTTCTGCATACACTTTTAATCTTTTCTCTCTGTTGGGCTCATCCGATCATAACCTCATTACCTTAACCTGTCCTATCGCTCCGGTATGGCCTGTGGACCCTCCAAAGAAATGCCGACTGTGGCACTTTGGAACTGCAGATTGGGTGGCCCTCATGCAGTACTTCTTTGATTTTCCTTGGAATGATTATTGCATCCATGGCCGGGAGCCATCTGGGTGTGCCTTGCGCAATACGGAGGTTATTCACTTGGGCATGGAAGCATACATTCCTTTCTCATATCCTCAGACTAATGCAAGAAAGCCTTGGTTTAATCACGCTTGTTCAAATGATGTCTGCAACAAGGAGAGGGCTTATAAAAGGTACCGGAGCCAACCCATCCCTGAATCACATCTTTTTAATTTTTCTGCTCGGAATCGTGCGAAAGTCTGTTCTTCGCTCTGCTAAAAATAATTTCATCCGTGATAAATGTTCTCAGCTCTCCAACTCGAATTCTTCTCCTTCTGGCATCTTGCCAAAAACCTTTCTAACAACTTTACCTCATCATCCTTCCTTCCTCTTTTCTACTGTCATGGCTCTGTAGCTATTTCTTCTACTGATAAAGCAGATCTCTTCACTCAGACCTTCTCCTCCAATTCCTCCTTAGATGATTCCAGTGCTGTTCCTCCATCACTTCCCCCCCTCTGAGTTCCTCAGGACTGACATCAAGATTTCTTCAATTGATGTATTTTCTGCCATCACTGGCCTCAATACTAACAAGGCATATGGGCCAGATGGAGTCCTTCCTGTTCTCCTCAAAAACTGCGCTTCTGTGCTTGCACCATGCCTATGTAAACTCTTTCGCCTTTGTCTATCAACTTGTACCTTTCCTTCATGCTGGAAGTTTGCTCTCATTCAGCCATTCCCAAAGAAGGGTGACCATTTCCTAGCCTCTAACTATTGTCCAATTGCTTTAACATCCTGTGTCTCAAAAGTTTTTGAGTCAATTCTTAACAGAAAAATCTCAAAGCATCTTTCCTGTTACAACCTTTTTTCTGATAGTCAGTATGGGTTCTGTCAGGGATGCTCCACTGGCAATCTTCTCACCTACGTTTCAGACTCCTGGTCATCCTCCATTCGAGACTTTGGCGAAAGATTTGCCATTGCACTTGACATCTCAAAGGCTTTCGATCGAGTCTGGCACTAATCTTTAATTTCCAAACTGCCCTCTTACGGTTTCTATCCTTCTATTTGTGCCTTCATCTCTAGCTTCCTTTCTGGTCGTTCTGTAGCCGCTGTTGCAGACGGCCAATGTTCTTCTCATAGACCTATCAACAGTGGTGTTCCTCAGGGCTCTGTCCTTTCACCAACTCTCTTCCTTCTATTAATCAATGACCTTCTAAGCTGTACATCTAACCCTGTCCACTCATATGCTGATGATTCCACCCTTCACCTTTCCTTTCGGTTTCTGCAACGTCCATCTCAGCAGTTACTTTAACAAACAAGGGATGAGGCTATGGCACACCTAATGTCTGACTTGGCTCATATCTCTGGTTGGGGTAAAAATAATCTTATTTTTAATGCATCAAAGACTCAGTTCTTACAATTATCAACCCGACAATATCTTCCTCAGGATTATCCACTAATATTTAATAATGTCCATCTCAGTCCTGCAGCATCCTTGAACATGCTTGAGGTTTCATTCTCTCGGGATTTATCTTGGAAAGAACATATTACCTCTCTTGTGAAATCTGCTACCAAGAGATTAGGTGTGCTAAGCCGACTCCGAACTTTCTTTACCCCTGCACAGTTGCTGACCTTGTACAAGGGTTTTATTCGCCCCTCTATGGAGTACAACTATCATGTGTGGGGAGGCTTCCCACATGCAGCTCTTCTCAATAGGGTGGAGTCAAAGGCTTTTCGTCTCATTAACTCTCCTCCTCTTACTAATTTCCTTCAACCTTTGTCTCTTCACCGCACTGTTGCAACTTTACCTCTCTTCTATCGCTACTTCGACGGTCACTGTTCCTCTGAGCTGTCTTCTTGCATCCCTCCACCTCTACGATGGGCACGTAGTACCCGTCTAGCAACAAACTCTCATCCCTTTTATGTCCAACTCTCTAATGCAAGAGTTAACCGTTACTCCCAGTCCTTCATTTATGCAACTGATCAACTGGGGAACTGTCTCCCTCTATCTGTATTCCCTACTTCCTATGATTTCCAGTCTTTCAAATGCAGTGTGTCCAGTCATCTGGAAATGAATGGATCTTGAATTTGGCTCTCTTTTGTATTGTTTTTGCTTTTTCTTGGAAGGAACACTATGCGGGCTCATTGCCTTTGGTTCCTTCTTCCTTGCATTAAAAAAAAAAAAAAATCGCTTCGACCTCTTCAAGCATCCAATTCATATAAGCACTGAACAACTGGTCAGACGCATCACACACCCTTGTATCACTCCCATAGTTATTCTAAGCCCAGACACTCTTACAAATGCTGTGCCACTATCATTTAACTTCATCACATCATTTCGTTTCCGTAACCCCATCAGTTTTGTGATGTTTATTTATTCACTTGTTCTTGTTCCCAACAAGCAATTTTATTCAGCTCGACAGACTGGTCTAAAAGTAGAGAGGCAAATATAGCCTTCATCTACCTCTTCAGTACGAGAGGTATTTTGTACAAAGAAAAAAATCGCCAAACTGAGGCAAGAATGAACTTGGAAAGACGTCACCGGATTTAAGGTGCAATATACAGAAAATCATCTTCCTGCCTTAAGTACCAGTGGCCCCGTCCAGCTCTATTAAATGTACAAATAATAACTCAGTGGCCACCTAGAACACTGTCTCCGGCAGGAGGGGAAGATGGTGGCCGAGTCGTTAGAGGGGTGGTCTGCTGCCGTAATGGACACGAGATCGATTCCCTGGTGTGGTAGGGATTAGTGTAAAATTTTGAATTTCGTTCAATCAGACTTAACTGATCTATCATATGATTCACCGACATGTTGTACAAGCACCCCTCCCCCATACCAATACACCATACCTATATCATACAGTCCTCTCATGTATTCAATATGAATGGTGGCTGTTAGCGCCGAAGTGGTGACATGGGGAGGTATATGGTACATAGAAAGACTGTTGGGCCTTATGGAACTGGCTGTTACTCCTATGCCAAAAGTTGGACATATAAAATAATGTTGACGTACACTACAGAATACCAGTCTGTTCATTCTCACTCACCAGGAGCTGTGATGTCTGTCATAGCCTACTCATCACGACCTTTCCAGAAAGCTTATAGTTAACACTCAGCAGATGTATTACTTGATTCTTTGCACTCACTACAGTCATCTTGGCTTTAGGACAAAGGTACAGGCAGTGCAGATTTTCACTTCACTGACCAAGCTTACCCGTCCAGGTTTTCTTGAAGATTTCACAGACAAAAATAACTGCAGTGAAACCAGTGTTTTCAGTAAAATCTGGTTGGCTGCCGTCATTCTTAGGAAGTAACACCATGGTAGTGAAGGGAACCAGTAATAAGTACTCATTCAACACATTCATTACCTTCAGGCAGGGGATAAACACAGTTATACAGTATATTTAGTGTAGACACATACTTCCACAGTACACGTCTTTTAAACACCGAGAAACTTTTCCCTGGTTTTGGGGGAAAGTAATACTACATATTTCCTACATGTTATAACAGGCGACAAAAAGGGTGGTGAATGGGGCCTAGTTCTGGGGTGGGCGTAAGAAAATGAGAATGAGGCTCAGATTGCCGTGTCTGTATGAGTGTGGATGTAATAATAACTGGGATATTTTTTTTTAACTTACTGTGCACGGCAACAGGCGTAAACTTAATAGCCTGTTCCATATGGCCCACCCGGCCCCCTATGTGCCGTGCCTTACGCACAACTCTGACACTAATCTTCACCGTCCATATTGAATGCACGATAGAACAGACTAATTTAGGACTGGTATAGTGCTATTTGCTGGGGTGTTTCTGTGAAATTGGTGAAATAATTTTTACCGTTTAATTAGGCTGAGATAACTGAAGTGTGTTTTAAACGAAAATTGACAACAAAACAGAGAGAGACAAGGTGAAAGGAATGTGGGAAGATGTGCTTTGAGACGCAAGGGAAAAACGTCTGGGATGAATGATAGAGTAAGAGCTAAGGTTGGGATTGTAGTATTGTTGAGACGTGAGGGGTGAGACGGTGTTTGTGAAGGGGGAGGGGGGAGGAGGAGATGATATTGCAAGACTGATTCAGCGTAAGGTGAAAGTACTGTAACTAATGATAAGTGCACGACATTCTTGTTGTCGTTTCTGTGTTGTTATTGTTGTTGTTGTTCATCAGGCTCAGTCTGTCTAGCTCAGCAGACCCATCGACCAAAGGCAAGCGACCGCCCTGGAGGGCCGTTCCATGCAGTCAACCGATGTTCCCTTGTGTGTTGACTGTATTGCTGAGGCAAGGCGTGGCTAAAAGTATGGAGATTTGGTTCCCGGCTGGATGCCGCTTTTGCGTCTCTACACCTAGTTAACAGGGGCACTGTAGTTGGCTGCACTGCATACCGTGATCTGGTTATATGGCTAACACCCAGCACTGTAAATGGTTTTCTGAGTTACAGGAAACCATTAGACTTGTCACTCACCACTGAGCCACCTGAAGTGGAAGGAAGAGTTACAAAAAAGACAGGAAGGAAGGATGGAAGGAGGGAATAATCAGGGACTAGCACAAAGCCATAAATGTGCTATACTGGTATGGCACTAAGCCTGCCGTTGAAGTGGTTTTCGTGATGAAGCAGTTTAGTGGTGAAACGGTTTAACGTTAAAGTAAAGCATAGGGAGGTGCGAAGGAAGGGTCAGTGTCAATGTAGTCTCCCTGCGCTACGATCTTGCGCCCCTGGCCGACGTTGCCATCGCCCTCCCTCGTTTCGCACACCAGTTGGAGAAAATCAAGACCCACCTCTCGGCCATCATGGGGAAACACAATCCATCTTTATCTCCCAATCTCTTAGCAATTGCAATACATCACAGATAAATTCTCTCAGCTCAATGACACATTTTCCATTCAGACACCCGTAGGTCGTTCTCTTATGAAACGAGGTCTCTTTGGCTTTTGGAGGTGAAATTCTTAGTGGCTTATTTGGTGTGGCTCGTGACCTTTCTGGCTTCAAATCTGACCTAGCTCACTTAGCCTCGGCCCTAGGTTCTCAAAGCCGAGTCACACAGGTCCAACACACTATGTTATAGAGGATTACAGCCCACCTAAATGAAGTAATTTACACTCTGTACAACTTCACCGAGATCTTAAAACAACAACTATCTAATCTTAACGTTGTTTCTCAGTTCCTCTAAACGTTGATAATCTCCGATTAGCCATGGACTCTCTTCTCTCTCAAGTCTCTACCTTGGTTCGTATCCTAGTTGATGCTGTTGATGGACGTGTCACTGCAGACTTAGTACAACTCTCTGCTCTTCGTTCTGTACTGGAATTGGCTCGCTTTACATTCGATTTGTCCCCAGTGCTTTCCTTCTCCTCTCTAGAATTCTACTATCCAGTTCTCGAGGTCTCCCTTCTCACCAGATATGTAGTCGTTCATATTTCTGTACGTTCTACCATCACCTTCAACCTCTTCCAGATTATTCCCTTTCCTTTCCGGCTCGACAACTCCTTATTCGAAGCCTCTGTTCTTTCAGAATATTTCCTCCTATCACATAATCATCTTTCCGTTGCCTTCCTCTCTTACACAGACCTCGAGAAATGTTCTTCCCTTACCCCTACGTCTCGTCTTTGTACTGCTCACCTTCTGGCTACTTTCCCTAGCAGCGCTTCACCCTGTGAGTCTGTCTTAGTTTGCAATCATTCCATACACTCTGCCTGTTCCTTTGTCCCGGCTCCAGAACTTCCAGTCCATAATGCTCACTTCAGCCACGTCCAACACTTCTTCTTCACCGTCCCCATCTCTGTCACCATCATGTGTCCTGATTCTTCTATTCGTTCAGTACTTGCTAGTGGTCTCTATAAAGCACCAGACTACTGTACAGTCAAATCAGAGTCTGTCATCACTTATGCCACTCGTTACCACCAAGCTGTCTGCAAAAACTCCTATGACATCTTGCAACCAATCAACATGATTTCTACCCTACCATATGATAATATTTCCATCACCTCCGCAAGCTTGCGTATGCTGACATTCCTGAACGACAGTGACTTCATTTTGGATCAGTTTTCTCTAGCCTTCAGCTGTTCATGGGTACATCCAACAGTTGTGTTTTCCTCAGTGGCCATCTCTTTCATAGGATTCATTCTCATGGTCTGCGCAGTGCACTGTTGTGTCAGGAAGATGGAACACAGACTGCAAGAAATCAGAATCACAACTGGAGTTGTGCGGCCTCCACAGGACGTGGAAGCTAGCCGTACTTAGTGCCCTCACATTTAGTGACTAACAGCGCGAACTGAGTCAGATAACATCTGTGTACTGAAAAATTAGCCACAACTAATGAAGGAATTACAGTGACAAATCAAATCATACACTATACTGAAGAAGTAAATGACATACGATTAAAAAAGTACAATACTAACGAACGAGAGCACAGGCAATTATCACCCTAGTGTGGAAAATATTTAGAAAAGAACTAAAGGTGTATAAATAACAAGGACCATTACTCGTTTGTGACATTACGGAAACAAACGTGTAATTAGTAACAGAACAACAATGAAAAAACGTCAAGAAAAGAAGGATAACATCTCTGTATCTCATAGCCTTCATCCAGACAATACTTGTGTGCTCCACAATTGAAATATCCTTACTCCATGTATTCTTTTATTACTAACATGTGTGTATATGCTAGAACTACTGACTCAATAGATAGATAGATAGATAGATATAGATATAGATATATATCCTCTATGTAATATTATCATTTAATTTGCCTATTGCTAGATTTCTTCCTTATTTCACATGGCCATGTTCCTTCCTGCAACTCCTATAGAGGAACTCTACCTTATAATAATTTTTAACCCAAGTCATTAATAAATGTATTCCTAGTAGACCCTCCATCCTCCATAGTTATATAGAAGAAACCCCATATTCTTTGCCTCCTGGTGTCAGGAGACACCGTTTCAGTTACCCGGGGGAGTATTGTACCCCCACTGCATACCCCCACTGCTAGATCTTAAAGAATGCTGACCTAGCCTGTGCTCTCACGGTGTGTTCTTGCCCCTCATATGACACTGAGTTCAATGTGAGGCGAGCCTCGGCGTGGAACGTATCTGTGTGTGCTATCTCTGTAAATAAACTCCCATACAGCAACGCAAGGTTATATAGATTTCACCCTACTATATATTATATGAGGGAGTTGTGGTACAAAGTGTTCGTCGGCGATTAGCTATTTACGTGCATCTCATGGCCTCCACCCTAAAGAGACTGAACTTCATATGGTGAAGGTTTGGGGCATCCTAATGAATCTTTCCATATTTTACCTATCAATAGTTATTACGAAGCATGGTAGCACACCATAAACAAGAATGGCGCAGGTTCAAAATAGCATCTGACACTATACGGTATAGGAACATTTGTCTGATAAAGGCCACAGGACCCACTTCTAAGCTTATGTACTAAAAGACCTTCGCTATTCAATTGCAGCATTACTCGCAAAGTCAGCCTAACCTTCGTGGGAGTCGCAAAATCGAACCGCAGGAACATCGATTTTGTTTTTTTCCTCATCGGTCATAACTGCAAAACTGAAAGGCGTACGCGAGCGTGCTATATGACAAAACACTGCTTGTCAAATATATAAATAAGCATTCAGGCTACGGTTCGGGAGTTACTGCCTGAAAACCGCATCGCGGTCACCCGAAAGTACGCCATTTTGCGCAATATTGGTTAGCTACAGCTCGCTATAGTTAAAGAACGTACCAAAACGCATCTTATCACGGGAAGACACCTTCGTTTTACTCTTTCAGTATGCTCTGCATGTAACAATCCAAATCCACACATGCTTTAGGCATACTTATACTTCCACAAAAAGATTATAAGCTAGAAAACAAAAATTTCCTTCTAAAATGATTGTTAAGAAGCAGGAATGGCAAAAGTGTACATACAAGAGATGAAAAAAGCACAGAAACAAGAGAGCATTCAGGATGGGAGGAGCTGATGGAATGTAGTAATGGGAATAGGTCTCCAAATCTCCCCCCGTCCTGATTTCTTTCTTGTTTCGGTCTCTTATCACCGTACTTTTGCCATTCATACTTATTAACAATCATTTTAAAAGATTTTTTTTTTCTAGTGTCATATTATTCCGGCTATAATAAGATTAATTAGAAGTTATGAATGTTTCTACACTTTTGTTAATATTCTGAATAACGTAATGCATTTTCCAGCAGATAGTTTAGTAAGAAGTGGAAAAGCATCTATCTTTCTATCTATTGCCAGACGCCTTAATCCCCTAAGGGGTGGCCACAAACAAATCGCCTCCATGTCGCCCTGTCCCCCGCCATTTCACTGCCCTGCCTCCAGCTCATACCCCCGTCTCTCATATACTTCTCCACTTCATCGTTCCATCTCATCCTTGGCCTCCCGTCCCTCTCCCCCCCTCCACCACACTCTCCTCGTCAGTCTCACACTCTCTATCTTCTCCACATGGACAAACTATCTCAATGTGTTTTTCCTAACGCTTCCTAACACATCCACATCCACACCACAACGCCCCTTCACTTTCTCATTTGTCAGTCTGTCTCTCCACATGACTCCACATGTTCCTCTCCAATAACTCATTTCCACTGCTCTCACTCTTGACTTCTGTCCCTCCAACAACGTCCAAGCTTCACTTCCATCCGGGTATGACAATACTGTCAAGCAGTAACTTTTACACTTCTATGTTCACTTCCATGTTTCTTATCACTGCTTTCAAGGAACCAGCTACCTTTCTTCCTTGTTGTACTCTTTCAAGCACTTCACCCTCTAAACTTCTATCTCTACTCATCACACTACCCAAGTACTTAAACGCACTCACATTTTCCATTTCCTCCTCATCAAACCTCACTGTACATTCACTGACTTCATTTCTCTGGAAGACCATAACTTTACTCTTCGCTACATTCACCTTTAGATTCCGTTTCTTCCACACTCTCCCAAACTCATCCACCAAGCCTTGCAGCTCCCTTTAGTCTTCACTTAACAAAATTCACTGACTTCATCTCTCTTGAAGACCATAACTTTACTCTTCGCTACATTCACCTTTAGATTCCGTTTCTTCCACACTCTCCCAAACTCATCCACCAAGCCTTGCAGCTCCCCTTCGTCTTCACTTAACAAAACAGTATCATCTGCAAACAGCAGTACAGGGAGTTTCCAAACACTGCCCTCTCTCATTAGGGTCGCTTCAACATCCATTGACCTACCTTGTATCTCTTTTATAACCTCATCCATATACAGACTGAGCAGCTATGGAGACAGACACATCCCTATTTCAATCCAACCTTCAAATAGAAAAATTCACTCAGCTCACTATCCACACGCACTGCAGCCTTAGCACCCTCATACATACTCTTCACGGCATTCCAAAACTTCAGATCTACTCCATATACTCGTATTCTTAATACTTTCCACAATCCTTGTCTATCCACCCTGTCATATACTTTCTCCAAATAATTGTTTTAAATTGTATTAAATGTGTCGAACACATGGAAAATGATTATATGGTAGAAATGATAACATATGTGATTTACCTGTTTCACTGGGAATTACTTTAATGTTTTGTTTTACCTAACAGATGATTTAATTCAGCAACTGAAATTCTTAACAGTTATGTGTAAAAGTTTTATACCTAAAATTTATCAGTAAATGAAGACCACATTAGATATTATAGCACTTTTTTGCGCACTTTCAGTTTCGTCTGTAATTGCAGGAAATATATTCTAGAATGTTTAATGACTTGGTCTGTATATTTTTGCCATTAAAAAAGGCATAATGATTACACTATATGTGATGTTTTATGTAATCATAATTAAGTTTTGTAATGGATGATCAGTGTCTTGTTATATACAGTAAATGAGGTAGTATTCGTTTCCTTACACACACACACACACACACACACACACACACACATACATACACACACACACACACCCATTCTATAAAACCTACCGTACTGTTTTTTAATCCTCCCATCCTACCTCTATTAGACTAGAAGGCACAGAGGCAGGGGAAGCTCGAGGNAGACACGGGATACATACTGGGGTGACGGGAAATATACAGTTATGGGAGAGACAGAATACACTCATATAAGAGAGAAGGTATACACGTGGGATAAAACAGGGGTAGATACACAAGGATGTAACATACTGCGTTGCACTGCAAGCATGTTATCTCAATTAACAATTCGTGAACTCATTAGACGTGTTGGACAAAGAAATTGGTATGTGTGAGGTGGGGTGGAACCATAAGATTACAAGCTGTGAAAATGGCTAATGTAGAATTATTGGTTAACGTGAAGTCTACCACAGAAGGTCTCCAGCAACAATATCAAGAACGGAACAGGGAAGGAATGTATGTGTTTGTATATTCCAGTGATAGTCAGAGCTGCCTGCTGCCTGTGATGGCCGGGCCTGCCTGCTGCCTGTGATGGCCGGGCCTGCCTGCTGTCTGTGATAGCCGGGCCTGCCTGCTGCCTGTGATAGCCGGGCCTGCCTGCTGTCTGTGGTAGCCGGGCCTGCCTGCTGTCTGTGATAGACTGTCTGTGGTAGCCGGGCCTGCCTGCTGTCTGTGATAGCCGGGCCTGCCTCATGACGCGGGTAATGATGACCTCTTTTGTTTTTATCAGGTCGTCTGTGGCTCCTTCCCCCCTAAATCCACACCTGCTATCCGACCTCCACTGCATTGCTCCTCTGTTCCTTCCTTTGCCTCCTTTCCTCTCATCAACCCTCCTCGCCTTCTTTAAGTGTCTCTTTCCTCTTCTCGCTTATCCTCTCTTCTTCCTCCTCCTCCAACCCCCTGTTCTCTTTCCTTACCACTATTCTTACTGTATTTTCTTTCTTCTTCCTTCCTCATTATTTTCTTCTCTTATCCTCTCTTTCTTTTCCCTCTCTCCTCTCTTTTCTAAGTATCTTCTTTCTTTGCCTCCCCCCCCCCTCTCTCTCTCTCGTGGCAACCTAGAGCATTTTGTTTATTTGCACTTGCCGTCCCTACCCATTTGGTACCTTATTTTTTCCTGGCTACAAGAAAAACTGTCCTCTCCCCCGGCAATGCCAGTACACATGGCAAGTAGTTTATTTATTTATCTTTTTTATTCATAGTGTCACGAATTTCCTACATCGTGAAATTATGTACCACAAACCGTGACATCGAGTGATTTGTAGGAACGACTGAACAATTCTGAAATCCATAGAACTTCGTTCATTCTCTTAACCGTCCACTTCTGTACTTATATTTGCATCAAGCTGTGAAAACTTTCGTCATTCTCTCGCGACTGTCTTTATGTACAGGCAGTGCATTCCTCTGAGCGATAATTTCTGAATTGTCGTTTCTTTGCACTTGCCTCCCTGGCCGTTAGTTGGCCACACCTCTCTTACACACCTCTGTGTTTTCGACACTCGAACACAAGTCAATCGTCAATGGATAGTCACAGAGCGCGGGGTGTGGTACCCAACGCGGATAGATTTCTTCTAGTGATATCGGAATATCCTGCAGTACCGGCGTTTTCCCAAAGCTCCCACCAGCTTGGTGATCGACTATAGTAGCGACGGTCTCATCTCTACTGATTAGTATTTCTTTTGTTTTCCTAGGCTAAGGTTATTTACCTCAGTGCTTTATTTAGTTATTTGTTTGAGTGCTTGAGTAAGTGCATTTTCCTTTCTTTGATTTGAATAGATACATGTAACTTAAACTTATTTTCATGTAATTAATAAATTTACAGTTCGTTTTCTTCAGCTTTGTTAAATGTAACAGTCGTCTTTGATTTCCCCACATATTTAGTACACTTTTGCTACTCCAAGTTAGCACAACTCCTTATATTAATCACGACTGGTACTTAGGCCAGCTCTTGGTATTAATTCTTAAATCCGTTGTGCCAGCTAAGAGTTTGGCTCAGCCAAGATCCTGTTTATTATTTTTTTTTTTAATGTTAATGGGTGAACTAACTCTCTCAGAGGCCACCAGTACAGTAATACGCCTTCTTGAGCGTTTAGTCTCTGCTGTGTACTGTTGAGAAAGTTTATAAAATTCTCGACTTTAGAGAATTGGTGAAGTAAGCCAGCATAAAAGTGAAATCGCTACTTGATTTCACGAGTCGATTCTCTCGTGATAATCGACCAGAGGGTTATTCTCATTTCCCGTGTGACATCTGGTATTACATCTATTTATTATATAAGTATAATCTCATTTTCCCCCTGACACATAGCCTAGGGAACACGAAATTATGTCCTGGAGATTTCCATCCAAACCTGGCTTTGGACAGGATAGGATCCCCAGAACACAGGTGCCCTGGGCAGATGTTTTGGCTGCTTCTTAAAATTCCTAAGCAACAAAATCATTCAAGCACTAGGCATATACGTTATGACTGAACAATGTACACTCTATACTAGAGAGATAGAGAGAGAGAGAGAGAGAAATAGATATAGAGATAGATATAGATATGGATGTGTGTGTGTGTGTGTGTGTGTGTGTGTGTTTACCAGGAGTTGTAAAATCGGATATAAAGCAGGAGACTGGGTTCATGAACACTCAAGCAGTTGTATGGAGCACCACCACTACCAAGAAGTTGATAATACAAACTTACTAGTATGAAATTAGGAGAGAAGTTTGCTTAGGGAAAGTATACTTGGTACTTAACACAAGGGAGAAGAGAAAATAACTATCATCACTGAGAAACGATACTACTAATGCAGACAGTGTTACAGAACATACCGGGGAAATATCAGCACGGCACAAGACACCAACTACCGGATGAAATGTTATTTTCTCTAGATGGTGGCGTCAGGCCGAATTATGCAAGCTAGAGGAACGTGAAGGGGAGAGAAGAAAGAGGAGAGGAAACAGGGGCAGCTGAAGAGATGGGGAGTGAGGTTAAGAGAAAGAAGAGAAAATGCAATAGAAGATGGAACAATTTGAGATAGAAAGGAATGTTTAAGGAGAGAGAGAGAGAGAGAGAGAGAGAGAGAGAGAGAGAGAGAGAGAAGTATTTAGAACAGTTTGGGTGAAACCTAGGAACACAGAAATACCAGTAATGTGCGCCTTGTGGGAGCGCGCCGAGCGACCGAGCGTCATGTTATCACAGTTTCCTTCTGCTATACGGAGACAGGATTCTGAAGTTTGTTATTTCTCGAATATGAGTCATGAACTTTGGTTCTGTCATTTCCAAGGTAATATCAATGGGTGTCAGGGGGAAAATGAAAATGCGTCTCTGGACACTAGGAATAACTATTGAGTCGATTATCACGAGAGAATCGACTCGTGAAATCAAGTGACGATTTCACTTTTATGCTGGCTTACTTTGCCAATTCTCTGGAGTCGAGAATTTATAGACTTTCTCAACAGTACACAGCAGAGACTAAACGCTTAAGAAGGCTGTATTACTGTACTGCTGGCGTCTGAGAAAGTTAGTTCACCCCTTAACATTCAAATAATAATAATAATAATAATAATAATAATAATAAACAGGATCTTGGCTGAGCCAAACTCCTAGCTGGCACAACGGATT
>JAGKTI010003404.1:36347-57912 GCA_018397915.1 Birgus latro
GTGTGTGTGTGTGTGTGTGTGTGTGTGTGTGCGTGTGCGTGTGTGTGTGTGTGTGTGTTAGAAATACAGTCTATTTCACCACTAGAAGTACATGCAGGTGTTACGTAGTTCACATTTCATTTTGCTACCTTTGTGCTACACTCACGTGTTTAGGTGACGATGTTTTTCTTACGGGCACGTGCTTTACTCTTTCTCTTTCCACATTACACATTACAAAATCTATCTTTTTTTTTTGAAATACAATCTATTTCACCACTAGAAGTACATGCAGGTGTTACGTAGTTCACATTTTATTTCGGTACCTTTGTGCTATACTCACGTGTTTAGATGACAATGTTTTTATTACAAGCATGTGCTTCACTCTTCCTCTTTCCATATTACACATTATGAAATCTATTGCACACATATAGTTCAGAACAACACTACATGAACGTGCTCTGTAGGTCACCTGTACAATAACTCAGGTATCGCATACAATATTTTCTGACAGGCACATGCTGCAATTTTTACGTTGTTCCACACAAGCATACGCTGAACATATCACTATAACGATCGTACTTTATACCACACAAGAAGCATAATGAATATAACAATATTATATAATATCCCTAAGCCTCCTCTATTTTCACCCCATCGTGGGAACAGCTTGCCGTGACTGTATGGTGTACGTGACTCATCCCCTTACACTTGTTGCACTGTACTCCTTTTTATTGCACAATAACACTGACACACATATAGCAGCATAAAACAATGATTTCACAAACACCTGGGCAATTATTCTGTTCATGACTATGCTGTGTCGTAAGGCAGTTTTCTGCCTCCCCCAATATAAAGCTGCCACACACTTCACCATGTCCTTGCTCACTAGCTATTACACAATATATTCACCTGAATCAATGTCACTATTTCAATGGATTGATACTCACATTTGGTGCAGGGCAGAGGAAGGGTTGTTGTAGGGACACGGCGAAAATCTTTGTTGGGCCAACGGCTGATAACCACCAGGAACGAATCACAAACACCTGTTTCCCTAATTCAAACACCAAATCTAATCACAATATTGCCCCAAAGTAAAAACAGGCACTATTGGTATGGTGGATGATGGTGCGTGCACGGGACAGGGGAATTAAAGGAGGATTTAAAGGGACAGAACCACATGCTACCTTCTCCACTGACAGCTGGTGTGGTATGGTACTAATCAACCTGGCAGCCATTTGCCTTTCGTGGATCCCAGAGTTGCCAACTCATTACTTTCAACGAGAGCTGGGCAAGCTATGACGTCACCAAAAATGGTGCCGATCGGCTAAAAACGTTATTTTTGGCATAATTTTTAAAACCCTTTATGAAGCATTTTTCTCCATCGTGTATTTTCGCGGAAAGACCCACATGACGCCTAACGCGTCATCGTGCACAAAAGCATTAAGGAGGGAGTTTGTTGTTGATGATTAGTGTTGGAGAATAGTTTGCAGTAATTAATGTGTCACGTCAAACCTGCATATGTGTCAACAATAAATGTGAGGAAGTAGAAGTGGTTCTGATTAATGCATTTGCACTCAGCATTGACAGAGGTGTGGAGGAATATGTGAATTTTTACCAAAAGTTTTGAATGATGGAATATGTGCCCAGAACCATTAGGATGATTGTAATTAATTATATGAATAAAAGAATTGGTCCAGGTCCTGCAAATGATGTAAAAGGTCTTGCTAATGTACCAGAGCAAATGAAAATAGAAGTCAACTGAAGAACTTGTGTGAAGAAGGAAAGTTCTTTATAAGTTATTCTTATTTTAGATGCAAAAATGAACACAAGTGAACACTGACAGAAGCTAGAAGGATTCTGGGATTGTAGAAACAATGATGCATCACTTTTTCTTATTCAGAATCATTAGATCAGTCTGCAGCAAAATTTTGAACAAATATATTCATTTTGTTTCGTTTCATTTTTGAAGGCTCCAACATCCTTTCATGTGTCTGCCTTGGTCACCTAATGGCGGCTCTCCATGCTGCTCAATCTTTGGCAGCCTCCCTGTTCAATCCCCTAACCCTGAGGTCACACTTAATGACCTCGTCCCATGTCTTTCTCGGTCTACCCCTACCAACCCCTCCCACAATATTAACATTCACCTTCTGCACACAATTATCATCCCCCATCCTCTCCATATGTCCAAACCACCTCAGCCTACCTCTCATCATCACAACACCAATACACTCCAGTCCCATCCTACCTCTCAACTCTTCTATCATAAACCTAGCCCCCCACAGGCATTGGATGCAGTGATGCACTGCACATTGCACATCCACCTAATCATTGTCATTTCTGTATGTTTAAGCCTGCAAATATCCTCTTCCCTTACTGTCCAGGTCTCACTACCATACAGCATCAAACTCTTAACACATGCTGCATACAAAGACCCCTTAGCATGTAAGGAGAGTTCTCTCAATGTCAGGAGATGCAACAGCTCCCTAAACTTCTTCCAACCACTTCTCACCCTAGCAACCGAGCTAGCTCCAGCCCCACCTCCAGCACAAAACGTCTCCCAAATAACAAAACTTCCACACACTCAAGAGACTCACCAGCAAGTTCAATCCTTTCACGCCCAACAATCTCCACCTGCTCTCCCCGACATGCCACACACATAAAATCAGCATTATCTCGCAGTATACCTCTAATACCACTACATCTCTTGTGCACCCATTTATCACAAACACTGCACAAGATGGAATTACTTCTCAAACCTTTGTGGCAAACTGCACATGACCACTCTCCCTCTCCTCTGATTGTTCTGCCACCAACCCTAGATATCATCAATTTTGTTTTATCTGCATTTATCCTTAAGCCCTTGTGCCCCATACCATCTCTCCATTTCTTAAATCTTTCCTCCGCCTCCTTTTCATTCTGTGCAATCAACACCAAATCATCAGCATACCACATCTGAAGTCACGTGAGAGGGCTTCAACTACCATGATAAACAACAAGGGACTCAAAACTGACCCCTGATGCACATGAATATCCACAGAAAACTCATCACTTAAAACTCCATTCACTCTTACCTGGGTGCGAGCACCCACATACATGGCCATAACCACCCTAACCAGCCACTCTTCCAACCCTAGCTTTCTCATCGCCCACTTCACCACCTCTCTAGGGACTCTGTCAAAGGCCTTTTCCAGGTCAACAATAACAAAATACAATTCCCTTTTCTTTCCAATATATTTTTCCTGAAGCTGTCGAACAATGAACATGGCATCAGTGCTCCCCCTGCCTGGCATGAACTCAAACTGCATCTCATCAATATTCACTCTTTCTCTAATCATACCTTCTAGAACTCTCTCCATTACTTTCATTATCTGATCTAAGAGCTTTATACCTCTGTAATATCCCCTTTCCAGGGTATCACCCTTCCCTTTGTACACATTTACAATTACACTCTTCAGCCAGTCATCAGGGACAACACACAATTACCAAATCAGTATAAACTAATACTGAAACCATTTGCATACCTGAAATCCGATACGATTCATCTTTTCGCTGTTCTTTATTCTTTAACTCCAGTCGAGCAGGGTAGTACTCTCAAGGTGGATGGAAAGCTGATGACAGGGAGAGCTGGAGCTCCCGTTTCATCAGCCCTCAGGACTAGGTCCTGACCATCCTCCTTTGCTGAACTTTTTCAGTGTCTCAGTAACACAGAGAGTAGGCCAACATGCTCTCCAATACAAGTTTCTCTAACTGTGAACACCAAACTACATGCATGCTACACACTACACTCCTTTTTCAAAATTCAAAGAAAATAGCGACAAATAACATAGCCTCGGAGTCCCCGGGGGGGGGACCATAAATCCCCCCACAATCCGCCCCTCTCCCGGTGACGGTTCTACGGGATTCCTGGAACCACTGTCTGACTCAATCCTTCTTTATTTCTGTAACGTTTGTGGCCTTTCCTCTAACTTTCACTCTGTTGAACACCACCTCTCCTCCTCCAAACCTTACTTTCTCTTCCTCTCTGAGATTCAGCTGTCTGAGGCAACTGACAGCAAACCCTTTTCTGTATCCTCCTACTTTCTCTATACACATTTCAAAGCCAAAGATAGATATTGCGCATATGTACACAACGATCTATCTTGCTCTCGTGTTCCTGAACTTGATTCTTCTGAATTCTCTACTCTCTGGCTTCGGCACTCCTGTCATTCTCTGACTAAATTAAAAAATTCTCTGACTATCAAAAATTCTTTGACTATCTTACTTCTATGACGGAACACATTCTATCCATTTCTCCTTGCTCTGAAATCTCCATTTTAAGAGATTTCAATGTTCACCACCACATTTGGCTTTCCTCTCCTTTCACTGATCCTCCTAGTGTACAAGCCTACATCCTTTCTATCCTTAATGACCTAGAGCAGCTCGAACAGCACCCTACTTGCATCCCTGACCGCCTTGGAGAGAGTTCCAACATACTTGACCTCTTCCCAACAACTGTTCCTTCTGCTTACACCTTTAATCTTTTCTCTCTGTTGGGCTCCTCCGATCATAACCTTATTACCTTAACCTGTCCTATCACTCCGGTATGGCCTGTGGACCCTCCAAAGAAACGCCGACACTGTCACTTTGGATCTGCAGATTCGGACGCCCTCAGGAAGTACTTCTTTGATTTTCCTTTGGAATGATTATTGCTTCAATTGCCGGGAGCCTTCTGGTTGTGCCTTGCACATTACGGAGGTTATTCCCTCGGGCATGGAAGCATACATTCCTTTTTCATATCCTCTGACTAATGAAAGAAAGTCTAGGTTTAATCACGCTTGTTCAAATGCTGTCTGCAACAAGGAGAGAGCTTATAAAAGGTACCGTAGCCAACCCATCCCTGAATCACATCTTTTTTATTTTTCTGCCCGGAATCGTGCGAAATCTGTTCTTCGCTCTGCTAAAAATAATTTCATTCATGTTACATTTTCTCAACTCTCCAACTCGAATTCTTCTCGCTCCTTCTTACACCTTGCCAAAAACCTTTCTAACAACTTGACCTCATCATCCTTCCTTCCTCTTTTCTACTGTCATGGCTCTAGCTATTTCTTCTATTGATAAAGCAGATCTCTTCGCTCAGACTTTCTCCTCCAATTCCACCTTAGATGATTCCAGTGCTGTTCCTCCATTACTTCCCCTCTCTGACTTCCTCAGGACTGACATTAAAATTTCTTCAGCTGATGTATTTTCTGCCATCACTGGTCTCAATAGTAATAAGGCATATGGGCCAGATGGAGTCCCTCCTGTTCTCCTCAAAAACTGTGCTTCTGTGCTTGCACCCTGCCTAGGTAAACTCTTTCGCGTTTTGTCTATCAGCTTTTACCTCTCCTTCTTGCTGGACGTTTGCTCTCATTCAGCCAGTCCCAAAGAAGGGTGACCATTCCCTAGCCTCTAACTATTGTCCAGTTACTTTAACATCCTGTGTCTCAAAAGTTTTTGAGTCAATTCTTAACAGAAAAATCTCAAACCATCTTTCCTGTCACAACCTTTTTTCTGATAGTCAGGTTGGGTTCTGTCAGGGACTCTCCACTGGCGACCTTCTCACCTAACTTTCAGACTCCTGGTCATCTTCCTTTCGGGACTTTGGCGAAAGTTTTGCCATTGCACTTGACATCTCAAAGGCTTTCGATCGAGTCTGGCACTAATCTTTAATTTCCAAACTGCCCTCTTACGGTTTCTATCCTTCTATCTGTGCCTTCATCTATAGCTTCCTTTCTGGTCGTTCTATAGCCGCTGTTGTAGACGGTCATCGTTCTTCTCCTAGACCTATCAACAGTGGTGTTCCTCAGGGCTCTGTCCTATAACCAACTCTCTTCCTTTTATTCATCAGTGACCTTATAAGCTGTACATCTAACCCTATCCACTCATATGGTGATGATTCCACCCTTCACCTTTCCTTTCGGTTTCTGCAACGTCCATTTCAGCAGTTACTTCAACAAACAAGGGATAAAGCTATGGCACAAATAATGTTTGACTCGGCTCGAATCTCTTATTGGGGTAAAAATAATCTTATTTTTAATGCATCAAAGACTCAGTTCTTACACTTATCAACCTGACAATATCTTCCTCAGGATTACCCACTAATATTTAATAATGTCCATCTCATTCCTGCAGCATCCTTGAACATGCTTGGGGTTTCATTCTCTAGGAATTTATCTTGGAAAGAACATATTATCTCTTGTGAAATCTGCTACCAAGAGATTAGGTGTACTAAGCCGACTCTGAACTTTCTTTACCCCTGCACAGTTGTTGACATTGTACAAGGGTTTTATTCGCCCGTCTGTGGAGTACAACTCTCATGTGTGGGGAGGCTTCCCACATGCAGCTCTTCTCAATAGGGTGGAGTCAAAGGCTTTTCGTCTCATTAACTCTCCTACTCCTACTGATTCACTTCAATCTTTGTGTCTCCACCGCACTGTTGCATCTTTATCTCTCTTCTATCGTTACTTCGACGGTCACTGTTCCTCTGAACTGTCTGCTTCCATCCCTCCACCTCTACAACGGGCACATAGTACCCATCTAGCAACAAACTCTCATCCCTTTTATGTCCAACTCTTTAATCCAAGGGTTAACCGTTGCTCCCAGTCCTTCATTTATGCAACTGGCCAACTCTTGAACTGTCTTCCTCTGTTTTTATTCCCTACTTCCTATGATCTCCAGTCTTTCAAATGCAGTGTGTCCAGGCATCTCAAAATGAATTGCTCTTGAATTTGGCTCTCTTTTATATTGTTTTTGTTTTTTCTTGGAAGGAACAGTATGGGGGCCCATTGCCTTTGGTTCCTTCTTCCTTGCATTAGAAAAAAAAAATTGCTTCGACCTCTTCAATATTGCACTTCATATAAGCACTGAACAACTGCTCAGAGGCATCACACAGCCTTGTACCACTCCCATAGTTATTCTAAACCCAGACACTCTTAAAATGCTGTGCCACTATCATATAACTTCATCACTTCATTTCGTTTCCTTAACCCCATCAGTACAGTGATGTTTATTTATTCACTTGTTCTTGTTGCCAGCACGCAATTTTATTCAGCTTGACAGACTGGTCTAAAAGTAGAGAGGCAAATATTGCCTTCATTTACATCCTTAGTAGGAGAGGTATTTTGTACCAAGAAAAAATCTCCAGACTGAGGCAAGAATGAACTTGGAAAGACATCACTGGATTTTAAGGTGCAATACACAGAAAATCATCTTCCTGCCTTAACCCGCCGAGTCCCATCGACGTATGGGTACGACGCGATGTTTTGTCACAGTTGCACTCATCGACGTATGGGTACGTCGCGCAATTGCAAGGGTTATAACTTGCACAATTTTTAAGTTTCTTGGGTGATTTTTGGTAGGTATATGTGGGAGACCATCCTCTACCTGCTGTCAAGCAGGGACACTGCCTGGTCCCCCTCCCCCCCTCCCCTCCACACTGGGCAATTCACATGTTAGAAGTAAGCTGGCCAGTAAAGGTATGTTGCCCCAGGTCTCTCCAACGACGAAATTCACGGTGAAAGTGATTCCAGAGGTGGAGGACAAAGAAATAAAGAAGCTAGAGCAAGAAACAAGGTAATGTCATAAAGGAACGTGCCATATGTGAATGTGTTTGGTGACTGAACAATGCATCTATTGCCTATATAAATGTGTTAAAACCAATATAGTCTGTTACTACACATAAATTCGTACCAAATACATAAATAAACACGTAAGTGAAAGTGGCTTGAATTATTTAACCCTTCCATAGTTCGTTTTCTTTAGCCAGGTACCCTGAAAAAGAAGGATAATATAAGGCTGCATGACACCTATATCAACAGTTTTAGGCACAGGATCACGATTTCTCTATGAATTTTTGATGTTTTTTTTACCAAAAGCGAAGGTTTGAGCCAATAAACAAAAAAAATCAAAAAATGCTTGGGATTTTGCGGTATCGTTTGTTGGAAATCGGTCGGGACGTGATGGGTTAAGTACCAGTGGCCTCGTCCAGCTCTATCAAATATACAAATAAAAACTCAGTGGCCACCTAGAACATTGTCTCCGGCAGGTGGGGAAGATGGTGGCTGAGTCGTTAGAGAGGCGGTCTGCTGCCCTAATGGACACGAGATCGATTCCCGGCTGGGGCAGGGATTAGTGTAAAATTTTGAATTTCTTTCAGACTTAACTGATCTATCATATGATTCACCGACATGTCGTACAAGCACCCCTCCCCCATACCAATACACCATACCTATATCATACAGTCCTCTCATGTATTCAATATGAATGGTGGCTGTTAGCGCCGAAGTGGTGACATGGGGAGGTATATGGTACGTAGAAAGACTGTTGGGCCTTATGGAACTGGCTGTTACTCTTATGCAAAAATTTGGACGTATAAAATAATGTTGACGTACACTACAAAATACTAGTCTGTTCATTCCCACTCACCAGGAGCTGTGATGTCTGTCATAGCCTACTCATCACGACCTTTCCTGAAAGCTTATAGTTAACACTCAGCAAACATATTACTTGATTCTTTGCACTCACTACAGTCATCTTGGCTTTAGGACAAAGGTACAGGCACTGCAGATTGTCACTTCACTGACCAAGTTTACTCGTCCAGGTTTTCTTGCAGGTTTTACAAACAAAAATAAATGCAGTCCCTCCTGCGTATTCAGTTACATCTGGTTGGCTGCCGTCATTCTTAGGAAGTAACACCATGGTAGTGAAAGAAACCAGCAAGAAGTACTCATTCAACACATTCATTACCTTCAGGCAGGGGATAAACACAGTTATACAGAATATCTAGTATAGACACATACTTCCACAGTACACGTCTTTTAAACCGAGAAACTTTTCCCTGGTTATGGGGGAAAGTAATACTACATATTTCCTACATGTTATAACAGGCGACAAAAAGCGTGGTGAATGGGGCCTAGTTCTGGGGTGGGCGTAAGAAAATGAGAATGAGGCTCAGATTGCCGTGTGTCTGTATGAGTGTGGATGTAATAATAACAGGGATATTTTTTTTTGATTTACTGTGCACGACGAGGCATAAACTTAATAGCCTGTTCCTTACGGCCCACCCGGCCCCCTATGTGCCTTACGCACCACTCTGACACTAATCTTCACCGTCCATATTGAATACATGATAGACTAGACTAATTTAGGACTGGTATAATGCTATTTGCTGGGGTGTTTCTGTGAAATTGAAGTAATTTTTACCGTTTAATTAGGTTGAGATAACCGAAGTGTGTTTTAAACGAAAATTGATATAACAAAACAGAGAGAGACAAGGTGAAAGGAATGTGGGAAGATGTGCTTTGAGATGCAAGAGAAAAACGTCTGGGATGAATGATAGAGTAAGAGCTAAAGTTGGGATTGTAGTATTGTTGAGACGTGAGGGGTGAGACGGTGTTTGTGAAGGGGGAGGGGGGAGGAGATGATATTGCAAGACTGATTCAGCGTAAGGTGAAAGTACTGTAACTAATGATAAGTGCACGACATTTTTGTTGTCGTTTCTGTGTTGTTATTGTCGTTGTTGTTCATCAGGCTCAGTCTGTCTAGCTCAGCAGACCCATCGACCAAAGGCAAGCGACCGCCCCTAGAAGGCCGTTCCATGCAGTCAACCAATGTTCCTGTGTGTGTTGACAGTGTATTGCTGAGGCAAGGGGTGGCTAAAAGTATGGAGGTTTGGTTCCCGGCTGGATGCCGCTTTTGCGTCTTTACACCTAGTTAACAGGGGCACTGTAGTTGGCTGCACTACATACCGTGATCTGGTTATATGGCTAACACCCAGCACTGTAAATGGTTTTCTGAGTTACAGGAAACCATTAGATTTTTCTCAGCATAGAGCCACCTGAAGTGGAAGGAAGAGTTACAAAAAAGACAGGAAGGAAGGATGGAAGGAGGGAATAATCAGGAACTAGCACAAAGCCATAAATGGGCTATACTGGTATGGCACTAAGCCTGGCGTTGAAGTCGTTTTCGTGATGAAGCAGTTTGGTGATGAAACGGTTTAGCGTTAAAGCATAGGGAGGTGCGAAGGAAGGGTCAGTGTCAATGTTATAAAACCAAATATATAACCTGATAGGAGATGAGGGAAAATGAAGGTCGGATGAAACAAGGAAATATCAAGAAGAGAGCTGGGGCAGAAGAGAAGGATGGCACAGTAAGGAGAAAAAGACTGGAAGCAAAAAGGCTTCTTTTAGTCTCCTGTTACGACATGCAGGGATACTGGTGAAGTGTGTTTTCTTCCCCTCCCCAGGAGATTAAAAAAAATAAAATGAAAGAGGAAGGAAGAGACGAGAGCAGATACAGAAACAGAATCATAAATGTGAGGGAAGAAGTAAGCAATACTACATCAGATGAGTGGACGATGGCTGCCACCAGTTTCAACCAGGATGACAGTGTACTCGTATTTAGAAGAAGCGATGAGAGAAATATAAAGGAAAGGGGACAGATAACAACTGTGTGTGTGTGTGTGTGAGTGTGTGTGTGTGTGTGGACGCGTTTCCAAACCACCCAGGAGGTAGCGTCGTGGCTCGTTTTTATTCAAGTGGTGTTCCTGCCCTGATCTGACCTGCCAGGAGGGGTCAGGTCAGGGCAGGCCTAGTCCACCGGGTGCAGGCAGTGTTGCCACTATTGCTATCCAACCCACTCTGACCTAACAAACCCAACATTTCAAAATTTAGCTGAAGCTTCAAATTAGCTTGGCTGCCACTTGTGCAACATTGAGCATTTCTCAGAATTCAAGATGGCGGCCGGCGCCATCTTGAATGTTCAAGTTTTGATCTCGATGACATAAAGGGTCGTGTTATACCATTTTTTTTTTTTTGGGGGGGGGGGTTAGAGGGCAGGAAGCCAATTCTGGAGTTATTTTTTGGATACAGGATCAGAGTCAAGGTCAAATCAGAGAACAATGGTAAAATTTGACCATAAACCAAAAACACCTCTACTGACCGAAATTTTGTTGTTTTGTTATCTTTTCGTGGTTTAGTGGTTTACAACAATTTTTCTCATTTCAGAGCATGACGAGCCGGCGTGATCAGCATCCCAGCATCAGTCCTGCAACACCCCAGGCCATTGCAGTCGTCATGGCTGCTGGAGAGGGGAAGTGCTTCTTCAGACTGTGCAGCGCCAAGGGAGCATTACAGAGATTCAAGACAGTGGCCGTGCAGATGCAGAAGATCGTCGCTACTAGCAAAGTGAAACGCGATGAACTGTACACAGATCTGTCAGGAAGTGATATTCTAGCTCACAAATCATGTTACTGTAGCTATACATCGAGGAGTAGAAACAATGAACAGAGAAAAAGGAATAAATTCCCCAAGCTAGTTCTGGATAGATCATCAACAACAAAACAGAAGTCATCATGGTCTCCGAGAAACAGGGGGCCGTAGCTTTCACTAGTGGCACAGCAATTGAACACAAATGTCGCACATCATTACATGCATTTCACCTTTGTCCTGTGTACATCTTCACGTTTCAGCCAGCTGAGACAAACCCTTGTGAAATGGCCATCATAAAAGATCATGACATCCCTCATCATTGCAACTTCACATTTGCGCCAGATAAACTCGTTCATCATCAACGCACTGGACATCCACAGTTCTTCTACTTCACTCAAAATGCATCAGTTTTTGTGACTTGCCCAGACACACCTCCAGCCCATACATCAGCATCTGGTTTATACATCTCCCCAGATTACTGTGCAGTCCTGACACCTACATTATCCACCTTGCCCACTAAAAACCATCATGTCATTCTCTACAACACACACAAGGATTTTCAGCCATTACCTATGATGAACTTAAATGTAAGTGCATGCATTAAGTTGACTTCTCCCAAGTATGAAACCATGCAACTAATAAATCAGACAATGCAACCTTGGGAAGAATACAACAGGATTATGTTTAACCCATATTATGTATACAGCCCAGCTCCAGTCATCTTTGTAATTTTTTCCATCATATTTGCTGTATTACTTTTGGCCATGCACAGAATGCAGGCAAGGATTGCTAACCTTGAATCAGTGTTTAACCCAAGGAATCCCATCGATGTATGGGTAAGTCGCGATGTTTTGTCACAGCTATACCCATCGACGTACGTGTACGTCAGGCAATTGCAAGGGTCATAATTTGAACAATTTTCAAGTTTCATGGGTGATCTTTGGTAGGCATATGTGGGAGACCTTCCTCTACCTGCCATCATGCGGGAATACTGCCTGGCCCCACCTAACCCCTCCTCCCCCTCCCCCCTGTTAGCAGTAAGCTGGCATATAAAGGTATGTTGCCTCATGGTCTCTCCAATGACGAAATTCACGGTGAAAGTGATTCCTGAGGTGGAGGACAAAGAAATAAAGAAGCTAGAGCAAGAAACAAACAGAAGTGATGAGATGGTTATGTCATAAAGGAAGGTGCCATACGTGGATGTGTTTGGTGACTGAACAATGCTTCTATTGCCTATATAATTGTGTGAAAACCAATACAGTCGGTTACTACACATACTGTATATTCGTACCAAATACATAAATAAATACGTAATTGAAAGTGGCTTGAATTAGTTAACCCTTCCATAGTTCGTTTTCTTTAGCCAGGTACCCTGAAAAAGAAGGAAAACATAAGATTACATGACACCTGTATCAACGTTTTTAAACACATGATCGCGATTATTCTATGAATTTTCAATGTTTCTCACCAAAAGCGAAGGTTTGAGCCAATAAAATTTTTTCCCAAAAGTGCTCGGGATTTTGTGGTATTGTAGGTTGGAAATCGAAGGAACTTGACGGGTTAAGAACTGTTCTGTACAAATGAGACAAGCTGTGTAAATATTGTATATACTGTATATACTGTATATGTTTTATATAAAATAACAAAGTATGGGTTACACATAATATAGGCTTACTTTAATTATACTATTATATCTTATTTATACATGAATATATACAGGAAGTCCTTCTCATATACAGTATATTGTATAATTGTCTACAGTAGACTTGCCATTGTTTTATTTTAATATTATTATTATTATACATGTAGGCCTACAATTTTATAACTACAATGACTACATTTTCCCAATTATGTAACTTTTACAGTATTATGTGTTTCACTTAATTAACTTGCAAGTTGACTGTAATGTGTATATAATATGTTGTGACAACATTTCCCGTCGTTGGTACGACAGTGGGCGTGAATGAGTGATATATAGATTCTGTATTATATAGGCATTAGTATATATATATCTCATAAACACAATGTAAAGGATGTAGTGTCTGAGGGATGTAGTGTCACTAGGAATGTCAATTCACATAATGACTATACACAATCTTGTTGCCCCAGACCATCAAGAAGCCTTAGCATCCATGTAGTCCAGACAAACCAGGAATTTCATGACGTATTCAAACATGTAGAAGTCCACGAAAACAGGATACCTGTACCATCCCCGTTATATGTCTGTATATATCCCCCCCTCCCCACTGCATTTGTTGGTGGCACTAAACACTGTAGGAGGCGGTCAGAAACGATGGTTTGAGACACCGCTGCCACCATACCTTATCCACAGTCCCTTGATGATTTAATGAAAGTCATGGAGTAGCTATTTAAGGACTTTAATGCTGAGTAGCTCAACAGAGTGTTCCCCTTACGAAGTCAGCCCCTTACTGAGTTACATCTGCTTGCTCGAGCCGTGGGAGCGCTTGTTGAGTCAGCACTTTTAGTGGGGGCACATATGCAGTGGGGGGGTGGCATATATACATGAGGGGGGCATATAAACAGACATATAACGGGGATGGTACATACCTTTCAGACACTACTACCTCACTAAACTTCCTCTCCCACCCGTATATAGTGTCGGAGAGAATTCCTTCAGATTAGAAAGGGTTAGAGAATGCCTGAGAGCACAATTAGGGCAGAGTAAGGAGAAAAAGGGGAGAGAAGGGCTTGAAAAAGAAGGCCCGACAGTAGGATCGTTAGGAGACTGGCTGCCACGCTAAGTTACGTTGTAAATCACTATTCACTATAACTGTACAATAAAACTCCGTAACCCAAGAGTGCTGTAACTCACCTCGTTGATAATACGTCTCACGACTTTATTCTGGCTGTGCTTAATGATCCATAATCGACTTTCCTATCTCTCTACAAGTACCTACGACCACGCTATTGAGAGGATGTGGTTGTGTTAGAGATGGTTATATTTGCATTTGAGGTAGTGCTACTATAGCGGTAGTCTCGCTAGTGATGGTGACTATAGTATTTGTGGTTGTGGTGGATGTGGTAGTTCTATCAGAGGTGGTTATATTCGCATCTGAGTTAGTGTTAGTGGTAGTCTTGGTAGTGATGGTGACTATAGTATTTGTGGCAGTGGTGGATTTGGTACTTGTGGTAACGATGGGTATATTAGCATTTGAGGTAGTGCTACCAAAGCAGTAGTGTTGGTAGTGATAGTGACTATAGTATTTGTGGCTGTGGTGGATGTGGTAGTTGTGGTAACGATGGGTATATTAGCATTTGAGGTAGTGCTACCAAAGCGGTTGTGTTGGTAGTGATAGTGACTATAGTATTGTGGTAGCGATGGATGTGGTAGTTGTGGTAGCGGTGTTTATATTAGCATCTGGGGTAATGGTTGTCTTGGTAATGAATATGATTACAGTGACTGTGGCAACTGTGACTGTAGCGGCGATAATGATGGTGTTTATGGTGGTAGCGAGAGTGATGAGTCTGACTGTTGTAGTATCAGTGTTCATTGTATTAGTGGTGGTAGTAATGATTTACACAGGCCCAGCTGAAGCACTAACAATGATGTTTAATGTTTTGGAATTGTTATTGTGGCAGGAATGGTGATGAAGGTACTGTGTGTGTGTGTGTGTGTGTGTGTGTGTGTGTGTGTGCTTTATTTTCCTTCAGGGCATGGGCCGTTCCAATGTTAACTGCTGTAATCTTCCAGAGTCAGTTGCTACTTATTTTTAAACATATTATCAACCCAGAATATTAACTTTCAGGATATACAGAATCCTAACTAGTATCTTCTGGGATTCATCAGTCAGTTTAATTTCTCCCAGGAGAGGCTTGACCCCCTATATGGGCCACCAATGATATCCGCAGGCAATGCAGTCGGCCATGAATACTTTTTGACAGACACAAAGACACAAACAGAAACTCAAACTCCCTGCAAATACATGAGGAAGGATTATCAAGGGTTTTAGCCAACTTTATTAAAAAATAAACCTCCGTACCAGTTAAATATTATCACGAAAATTTTTATTTCGTAGCTAAATTAAAACTGAAAGATATCTGAAGGGAAGGCTTTTTGAATGCAAGAGGAAAATGTTTAGCGTAAGACTGGGGCTGCAATATTGATGAGAGATGAGGCGTGGGACGCTGTGGTGTGATAGTGATGGTGATAAGTGTAGCTGTGGTATGAATGGTGATAGTGGCAGTTGAGGTAGTGAGGCTGTGGCAGTGACAGTGGTGGTAGTCCTGGTGACAGTGATAGGTGAGGTAATGACGGTGATTCTGGTAATTTTGGTAGAGACAGTGATTACAAAAGCCTTGGTAGTTTACGGTAATGATGCTGATCGTGGTTGCAATGGTAGTGGTGCAGTAGCAATATTGAAGGCATTAGAAGTGACAGTAATGATCAAGACAGACCACGCTGAATATTTGCTGGAGGTGATAATGGTTTTGATACCGTGGTAAGAGTGACGATTACGGTATTATACTGTGTTTTACATCTGTACTTGCGAAGCGAGAGCGATTGTTGTTTTACCCATGTGTGTGTGTGTGTGTGTGTGTGTGTGTAGTGTGTGTGTGTGTGTGTGTGTGTGTGTGTGTGTGTGTGTGTGTGTGTAGTCATTGTGTTATAACCAACGAAAACTGTACCTCATATGAGGCTTCAGGCTTGACCCGTGCGGACCATCATTGTGCCTCATTATATCGTCTGCAGCTCGGCAAGGATTAAAGGACATGGCCACATGGCAAGACCGGCTTCAACAGATTTTATCCGAGGTGGACAAATTGCTCCAGGGCTCAGGATAAAGCATGCATGAAGATATTCGATTCTGAGAACAGGTTTAATCTAATTAGAACTACAGTTGGTGGAAGGATGTTTGGCCATGTGGAGTGGATGGAGAGTGAGAGACTAACAAAAAGAGTGTGTGTGAGTGAGTTGGAGATGGGAAGAGGGAAGTGGAGACCGAGCATGAGGTAGAGTGATGGAATGGAGAGATATGTGAGAGAGGGGGGTGTGAGATGGATGGAGGGCAGCGAAATAGCAGGGGACAATGCGATATAAAGATGATTTGTAGCAACCCTTTACTGGATTAAGGCGTCTGGCTGTCGATAGACAGTTTCATATCCTTCTCTTCTCTTGTTTCTTTCTCCCATTTTGTGTATCTTTCCCTTCATTTAATTGTTTCCCACTGCCTTACAGCATCACAAACTGTAATGTCATAATTTTAAGTGTAGTATAAATTAGTATAAGCTAGTATTGTAAATGTAATCTTAAGCTTAGATATTATTGTAAATATAGTCTGTACAGTTCAATTTTGGCCGTTAAGTCTTATATTTAAGTTTAGTCTTAATTGATATTCATAATGTGAGTATTATTTTAATACTGATAGGACTAGGTCGAGAATTGTTACAAATGTGGTTAGCTTTTATACATATGAACCAGCCGTTCCCAGTGAAGGCGTGTGGCCGCGTAAGTTTTGGTGGGAATTAACAATTGCGAATGTCATCCTTTATACTCTGATTTGGAGATTTTCATAGCAATGTTAATTGTGCTCCTATTTTGGACTATGTAGTGGTGAATTGCGAGTCCTCTGAGTTATGATTGTTGATGATAGTCATTTGTGAAACGCGAATTTTGCGTTATTGACGTCGTGTTGTCAGGCCATAAATCAGCATGATGATAATTTGTTCAGATTCTCATCTGTTTTCGCTTCGTTATGATTAAAGTTCCATTACGCCTATTACAAAATTTTTAAACATCTTAAGTCATTTTTCCATGTACGTCGAGTGCAAATGTATTTTTCGTATTCTTTAGAAACCTGAGAAGAGACATTAATATTGCAAGTTAGCCAATTCCCGATACTGTGATAGAAGTTTATATAAGGCCTGGAGCAGCGTGAAACCTGCAGATTGCTGTTTCTCTCCATATTGTTCGCAAGTTAGTACTAAACTCTTTTCCCTCCCTTCTTTCTTACTCGTGTAATGTAAATTCTCATATACGACAGTGAGTTAAATGGTGATATTTCCTCTGATCCCTCCTATACTGAATAATGAGATCGCCGTTTCTCTCCATATCGTTCGCAGGTTGAGCGTACCTGAAGCCACCTGGCTTGGGTTTAACCACTGCCTAACGCCTGTTCACACTAAATCCCCCCTTTTCCTTTGTTCATGTAATCCAAGAGAACATCGGCTGGTCCACTTGAATACTGTGGCCCACTTGAATACTCTGCCCAATTTGAATACTGTGCTCCATTTGAATAATCCACTTCAATATTGTATCCAATTTATATATGATCCTTGAGTTATTCTGTATATTTAGGCCTGAGAGAATATTGTTTGCTGGTAATGTTTTGGGTTTCTTCCCGAAGAGTCCGTCAGAGACCACGGGATTCGTATATCCACGTGTATCAGTATAATTTTGAGTGTTAATTTAGTTTGTGAAGATTCATTTTCTTGGAGATATAGATCCTGATTAACTTCGTCTGTTTTGTGTCATTCACAGTTCGAAGAATAATTTGTCTTTCTGTTCTTAATACTTAGAAAATCTTAGGTAAAGTCTCTTCGAGTTTGAATTTTGCTATCCTCTAAGGAGTGGTAATGACGAGATTGAGTGGCTCGCAAAGAGTACTATCTGCCTGTTCACGCACTGTCAAATAAGATCACGCTTCCCCAGTTCCCATAATCTCTAAAGTGTCAATAAGATCATGCTACCCCTTTCTCATAATCTTCTAAGATTCTGATCGTCAGTAGCAACTAATTCTCGTCACTACACTGATGCCAGATTCTCATTGTTACACTGGTGTCTAATTCTTCTTCAATACACTGGGGGCGACAAGATTTTCAGCATTATACCGGTGGCAGCTAATCTTCGCTATTACACTGGTGGCAGCTAATCTTCACTATTACACTGGTGGCAGCTAATCTTCGCTATTACACTGGTGGCAGCTAATCTTCGCTATTACACTGGTGGCAGCTCAAATTCTGATTATTACAAAACTAACCTAGGAACGAGATTATTATTATTATTATTATTTTTATTTATTTATTTTTTAATGTGTCCGACTCTGGGCATAGGCTTCACAGCCTGCTCCCAAGGTCCAGTAGTCCTCCTACACCAGTGGTTCTTAACCTTTTTACTACCACCCCCCCTCTAGTAGTTGGTCCTTCCCTCCACGCCCCCCTCGCATCTTCAACCATATTGATAAAATTCCCTCCCAGATTTTAAGGAAAAACTTTAATAATTGGTGTTTTTAGTCTTCTAATTGAGCATGAATTCTGTGCAAACAATATACCCAGCATATTTAATGAGGATACAGTACTTTCTTACTAGTTTAATAAGATACTTGACTCTGCTTTTTAGCTACCTGATCTTGAATGTGTGGTCGAATGGCAGGCAGTGCACAAGGTAAGTCCCCTTCAACGTTCAGCCGGTGTTCGTACTTCGTCTTGACTGCAATGAACATGGAAAATGCAGTTCCACAAAGATACATCGATCCAAACTTTGTCAGAATCCGAAGAGCTTGATGTGAGATCAAAGGGTAGACAGGAAGGTACTTGACCCAGAAAGTCTCAAGATCCAATTCTATGAGGTTTTCCTCAGCTAAGAAAATACTCTTGCACTTTATCCGAAATATCAGCTACCGCACATTGAAATGAGTTCCTGATGAATTTCCAGGCGTCACGCTTCTCATCTACATATGGGACGTATCTGATTAAGTCTGGTTTCAAGTCAGATAAGTGGTTATTATGATTTTTTAAAACTCAGATTTAAGGTAACTGTGAATGAAAGCATAATCTAAGTTACTAAAACTGGCTGTATTTCCATCCTGAATTCGGCATTTCCAGATGTCGAATTTGGCCTTGAAGGCTCGAATGGTGTCGTGGTGCATGATGATGATGTTTTCTCTTGTAGTTTAAAGTTAATTGCATTCAGCGCTTCGAAGATGTCCACCAGGTAAGCTAGAGATAGCAGAAAGCCTTCAGACTGGAACTTGTCATGGAGATCTGCCTTCTGCTGTGAATCTATAGAAGTATTGCTACTTCTTCTTGTAGTTCATAAATCTGTCCAAGCATGTTTTGTATTTCTTTCATAATCATCTTCATTATGCCACGCTCTTGTTAATAGAACTACAAATATAATTAGAGAAATTCCTACTTTTTCCCCCAGGCTCGCGCCCCCCCTGGAATTTACTCACGCCCCCCAAGGGGGACGCGCCCCCCAGGTTAAGAACCACTGTCCTACACCATACACCTACCTCTACATGTCACCACGTCTGTGCTAACGCCCACCGTCCATATTGAATACATGCTATTTGAACCAAGGTTATTATCATCGCTATAACCTACTGTACATCACCACCTTCACCATCACCAATACGACCATCATCTTCACCATCTCATTTCTCATGAAAATAAACTTACATCATCGTCTTCATCATCATTATTCACTGTTATCATAATTCTAATCAAAATTTACATACATCACGATCACAGTCACCATCATTATCACCACCATCATCAGCACTGTAAGCACCATCATCAGCTGCTTATTACAGCATCATAAACTTCAAGGAAGGTAGGAGGCGAGATGTAGAGCGGCCTGGGACTCTACAACAGGTGTACCGAGTTCGACTCCATAGTCACTATCCTACACTCCTTTTCCTTCCTCGTTTCCTTTCCGTTTTCCTTTCTTTTTCAATATTTCCCTGTTTTTCATTTTCTTTTACTTGTTTCTTTTTTTACATTACTTCGTTATTTCTCCTTTTCCTTTGTCTTCTGTCTCAATTTTTTTCAGATTTTTTTTTTTTTATTTCCCAATTTCCAATTCTCAGTCTTATTATGTTACTCGACTTTCCTGTTATTTTTTTCTTTCTCTTGTTGTATCTTTCCCTCATTCCTTCATTCTTCCCTTTTCCTCTATTATATTACGCCAAAAGTTATACAAGAAGTAGGAGGTGAGACGGTACAGTCGTATCGTACCCGTGTCATTGCGTAATTACATGTTTCGTAACTATGCCCATTCGTACCAATGTTATTTTGTACCCAAGTTATTTCCTAACCAGTTTATTTCGTACCTTCACGTAATAAATATTCAGTTGTTGTTGCGGGGAAATACTGTGCATTGTGATAACTAAACAGACATCCGTTATTCATTGTTCTGCATGCAAATTGAAACAGTATTCCACCGTAAAGTGATTCAGATTTAAATATCATACTACTACTGTTTTGGATATTTTGTCAAAGAATAAAAACAGGGTACACAGTGTAGTATAAATAATCCCATATCATTATCTTCACTCGAGCTATATATCCGTCAGCAAGCTGGCACCACCTGTGACGTACTCATGTGCATCGTTTCGTAATCATCCCAGAGGCTGAAGATTTCACCCTGTATTAGTCCACAATTCCCTCTCTTACTTTTTTCTGATCTCTATCAGACCAGCAGTGTAAACAAATACGGTCCAATGCTTAGGGTGGATGTGGGCAAATATCATAAATAACGATAGATATTGCGGCCACCAAATGTCTGGTTATTAACGAGGTTTAGTTCAGTGTGCACACCTTCCAATGTATTAACTTATAAAAAGGCGTTACATACTCAGAAAATATATGTTACGAAGCCGCAAAGTTACCTCACAAGCTGGCCTAAATGTGTCAGTGTTATTTTCATAGTGGTCACATTTATTTCTAGTTTTTAGTTCAGTACAAAACGTCTCCTTACGAAATGAGGCGGGTGCCAAACGACAGGGTAAGAAACGTGGTAGTTACGAAACGGCTTGTTAGGAAATGACATGGTACGAAACGACCGGCTACCGGTGACGTGAAGTGAGATTATTATTATTACTGACCTACATCACCACAATCACTTCCACCACCACCAATATTATTATTGCGATTTTCATTATTATTGTCATTTAATATTATTATTATTATTAATTCATCAACACCACCACCATCACCCCCACCATTAGCTACATCAGGTCTAGGCCACCACTCCAGCTGGTCCACCTTAACTTGGCGCAGATTTTCGTCATTTTGCTGCTCATTTCGCGTAGGTCGATGGAGGATTTAATTAAGACAATATTACCGCTCTAAATAATATCCATAACCCCTTCATAATTAATACCATAGTCTGGTATTAAAGTAAAGATGTCAATTTTAAGTCAAGGTGAAGTAGGCAGAGTAAAGCAGCATATCCTAGTGTTAATATCCTGTTACGGCTCAGCATTCAAGATGGATAGATGACAATTATAGGTCAAGGTAAAGTGTGCAGAGTATTAAGTCACAAACACCAAGATAGGTAGGTATATTACAGCTCTCGTGTTCCTGAACATGATTCTTCTGAATTCTCTACTCTCTGGCTT
>JAGKTI010003405.1:0-21073 GCA_018397915.1 Birgus latro
TTGTTTTATTATTATTATAAGGAGGGTATGTTTTTCCCCATTTGTTTGTTAGTTTGTCTGTTAGCTGGATTACTCAAATGTGAAAGAGAGATTTGGACCAAATTTGGTGGGTAAATAGCCCATGTCCCAGAGAACAATTGAGTAACCTTTGGGACTGATGTTTGTTAGTTTGTTTGTTAGCAGGATTGCTCAAAAACTAAAAGAGATTTGAACTAAACCTGGTGGGTAGATAGCCCATGTCCCAGGGAACAATTGATTAACTTTTGGGATCGATCCGGATCATAGTACAGATTCTGGGTCCGGAATACACTTTTTGCGAAACCTGTTATGAAGAGTGTTCGGGAAATTATGTTGCCCTTGTCAGAGAGATGCACTCAATTACGTGCCCCTCTTATTATTATTTTTCTTATTATTATTACTATTATGGAAGGACAATGTAAAACAGTATGGATCAGTTGGGTCAAGGATTGTGTGGGTAAGAGTGAACGTTGGACTACAAATGTGGGCAATTGTGTGCGTGTATGCGCCAACGCAAGATCGTGTAAGGAGAGTGAGAGAAGAGTTTTGGTCAAATGTGAAACCCTGCTTTGGAAAAGTTTGAAAGGAATGAGAGAGTGTTTCTGATTGGAGATATGAATGGAAAAGTCGGGAATGAGAAGGTGGATGGAGTGGTTGGTGAGTGGGGTGTGCCTGCAGAGATGGATGAGAATGGCAGTGCTTTAGTGGACATTTGTGCTGGGAGGGGGTTGGTGGTAGCTAATACCCTCTTCAGGCACAAAATAATCCATAGGTATACATGGCGAGAGGTGAGAAGAGAGGACAGTGGAATGAATGAACAGAAGACAATGATTGACTATGTGTGTGTGGATGAAAGGATGAGATGATGTGTAATGGATGCAAGAGTATATAGAGGTTGGGGGAGTGGACTTTCTGACCACCACTTGGTGGTGGCCAGTATCAGAATCCAAACAAGATGGAGGAAGAGAAGAAGGGAAGGGCAGGAGGAAGTATTTGTTACAAGGAGGGTAGAAAAGTTACAAGAGGATGGAAAGAAAGCTGAATATAAAATGGAAGTGGAGGAGCGATTGGGTAAATATAGATTGGAGCAGATGGGGGACGTGGAAGGTGTGTGCAAGATATTCACTGAAGAAATCTGTGCAGCATGTGAGGTGGTGTATGGGGTGAAGAGAAGACGAAAGGGGGTTCAGGGAGCAGCATGGTGGACTGAAGAGGTGAGGGAGGCTGTGGCACAAAAGAAGAAAGCATATAATGAGTGGATGAGGAACAGGGACGTCAAAGAAGCTGAGAGACGGACGAGAGAGTTATATGTAGTGAGGAGGAGAGAGATGAAAAGATTAGTAAGAGAGAGTAAGAAGAGAGTGGATGAGGAATTTGGAAGGAATTTGAGTGCAAAGTGGAGGGAATGTAAGAAAATGTTCTGGAAGGAGGTAAAGAGAGCTAGACAGGGTGCCAACGAAGTCAGTGGGAGTGTGAAAGATAAAAATGGTAAATTACTAGTGGAGAAGGGAGAAAAAGTAAACAGATGGAGAGAACACTTTAATGAACTGCTGAACATAGAGAATGAAAGTAATGCAAGTATAAGTGACTGGGGAATGGCAGGGAGAAGGAGGGTTGTGAGAAGAGAGGAAGAAATCAGTAGGATGGAAGTGGTGGAAGCAATGAAGAAAGTTAAAATGGGGAAAGCCCCAGGAATTGATGGAGTGTGTGGTGAAATGCTGAAGCATGGGGGAGAGATAGTAATAGAATGGATGTGGAAGGTGTGCAGATTGGCTTGGGAGGAGGGTAGAGTCCCGGAGGATTGGAAGTCAGGTATAATTATTCCTCTGTACAAAGGAAAAGGGGAAAAAACAGTGTGTGGTAATCATAGGGGCATTTGCCTTCTCAGTGTAATAGGAAAAGTATATGGTAGGATACTTATTGACAGTGATAGGGAAATAACAAAGGAATTAGTTGGAGAAGAACAAGGAGGTTTTAGGAAGGGAAGAGGTTGTGTAGACCAGAGATTCATTCTTAGATCCTTAGTGGAAAGGTTTCTAGAGAAGGGAAAGAAGTTGTATGCAGCCTTCATGGATCTGGAGAAAGCATATTACGGTGGATAGACAAGGTTTGTGGAATGTACTAAGAATATATGGAGTAGATGGGAAGTTGTTGAAGGCAGTGAAGAGTATGTATGAGGGTGCTAAGGCTGCAGTGCGTGTGGATGGAAAACTGAGTGAATCTTTTCATTTGAATGTTGGATTGAAACAAAGATGTGTCATGTCTCCATGGTTGTTCAATCTGTACATGGATGGGGTTATAAAAGAGATACAAGGTCGGTCAGTGGATGTTGGAGCGGCCCTAGTGAGAGAGGGCAGTGTTTGGAAACTCCCTGTACTGTTGTTTGCAGATGATACTGTGTTGTTGAGCGAAGACGAAGGGGAGCTGCAAGGCTTGGTAGATGAGTTTGGGAGAGTGTGTAAGAAACGGAATCTAAAGGTGAATATAGGGAAGAGTAAAGTGATGGTCTTCGAGAGAAGTGAAGCCAGTGAATGTACAGTGAGATTGGATGGGAAGGATATAGAGAATGTGAGTGAATTTAAGTACTTGGGCAGTGTGATGAGTAAGGATGGAAGTCTGGAGAGTGAAGTGCTCGAAAGGGTGCAGCAGGGAAGGAAGGTTGCTGGTTCGTTGAAAGCGGTGATAAGAAACAGGGAGGTGAGCATGGAAGAGAAAAAGTTGTTACATGACAGTATTGTGATACCAACTCTAACATATGGAAGTGAAGCTTGGACCCTGTTGGAAGGACAGAAGTCAAGAGTGAGGGCAGTGGAAATGAATTATTTGAGAGGAGCATGTGGAGTCACATGGAGAGACAGACTAACAAATGAGGAAGTGAAGGAGCATTGTGGTGTGGTTGAGGATGTGATGGGAAGCGTTAGGAGAAACACGTTAAGGTGGTTTGGGCATGTGGAGAGGATGGAGAGTGAAAGACTGACGAGGAGTGTGTATGTGAGTGAGATGGAGGGGGCGAGAGGGAGGGGGAGGCCGAGGATGAGATGGAGGGTTGGAGTGGAGAGGTATATGAGAGAGGGGTGTGTGTGTTGGGAGCGTGGTAGTGAAATGGCAGGGGACAGAGTGACATGGAGGCGATTTGTTTGTGGCCACCCCGTGCGGGATTGAGGCGTTTTGCAATAGATAGACTATTATTATTATTATTGCAATTGTTGCTGTTGTTTTATTATTATGTGTTTATTATTATTATTATTACTATTGTTTTTATCATTACTGATGTTCTTGATGTTGTCGTTTTTGCTGTTTATGTACTGGATAGTGCTAAAAGAAGTACCCAGAGATGGTTTGGGCCATATACTTGTATAATTGTATGCCAGATGGCTATGAGCTTCCATTATTTTCCCAAGTTGTCAAGTTCTACTATACCCTGTTTACTCTAACTTGGCTGAAAATTGCCACCTCCCCATCTTGAATTCTACGCTGTTACAAGAGATTAACACTAGAATATGATGCCTGTCACGAAGAAGTGCTATGGAGGGAATGTTGAGCCATAGCATTGTCCTTTCTTGCCAATGAGCTATGTGAAATAATCTATAAAAGAACAAAAATCTGGGCCAAGTTAGAGTAAAACGAGTATAGTGGTGCTGAGTATATGATTAAATTTCATACTTGCTTTTTGGAGGGACCTATGTCGGGAATAATTAAAATTTCTATATAGTGTACTGTACCGGGCCAACCTTAGACCAGATTAACCTCTCTTACCCTGTGGGGCCCTATGCTCACAGAGTGCCATGCATTGATGCTGACACCTCCAACTTTTAAAAATAACAAACATCTACTGAAAACGTTAAGGTTGGAGATGAATGCAGAGATGAAAAAAATTAGTGTGTAACTAGCTGTTTTACAGAGCAGAAAGATTTTGTTATATGTATATTACTCCTTTGACACATTATTTGAGAACATATGATAGTAAATATAATTTATTTTTAATGCAATGTATAGTGGTGTAGGGAGAAAAAGTGAACAGATGGAGAGAACAATTTAATGAATCGTTGAACATAGAGAATGAAAGTAATAGGAAGTATAAGTGGCTGGGGAATGGCGGGGTGAAGGAGGGTTGTGAGAAGAGAAGAAGAAATCAGTAGGATGGAAGTGTTGGAAACAATGAAGAAAGTTAAAATGGGGAAAGCCCCAGGAATTGATGGAGTGTGTGGTGAAATGCTGAAGCATGGGGGAGAGATAGTAATGGTATGCATATGGAAGGTGTGAAGATTGGCCTGGGAGGAAGGTAAAGTCCCAGAGGATTGGAAGTCAGGTATAATTATTCCTCTGTACAAAGGAAAGGGGGAAAAAGAAGTGTGTGGTAATCATAGGGGCATTTGCTTTCTTAGTGTAATAGGAAAAGTAAAAGGTAGGATACTTATTGACAGAGTTAGGGAACAAACAGAGGAATTAGTTGGAGAAGAACAGGGAGGTTTTAGGAAGGGAAGAGGTTGTGTTGATCAGATATTCATTCTTAGATCTTTAGTGGATAAGTTTCTAGAGAAGGGAAAGTAGTTGTATTCAGCCTTCATGGATTTGGAGAAAGCAAATGACAAAGTGGATAGACAAGGATTGTGGAAAGTATTAAGAATATATGGAGTAGATGGAAGTTGGTGAAGGCAGTGAAGAGCATGTATGAGGGTGCTAAGGCTGCTGTGCGTGTGGATGGCAAACTGAGTGAATCTTTCCATTTGAAGGTTGGATTGAAACAAGGATGTGTCATGTCTCCATGGTTGTTCAGTCTGTACATGAATGGGGTTATAAAAGAGATACAAGGTCGAGCAGTGGATGTTGGAGCGGCCCTAGTTAGAGAGGGCAGTGTTTGGAAACTCACTGTACTGTTGTTTGCAGATGTTAATATGTTGTTGAGTGAAGACGAAGGGGAGCTGCAAGGCTTGGTAGATGAGTTTGGGAGAGTGTGTAAGAAAAGGAATCTAAAGGTGAATGTAGGGAAGAGTAAAGTGATGGTCTTCGAGAGAAGTGAAGTCAGCGAATGTACAGTGAGCTTGGATGGGGAGGATATGGAGAATGTGAGTGCATTTAAGTAATTGGGTAATGTGATGAGTAAGGAGGGAAGTTTAGAGGGTGAAGTGCTTGAAAGAGTGCAGCAGGGACGGAAGGTTGCTGGTTCGTTGAAAGCAATAATAGGAAACAGGGAAGTGAGCATGGAAGTGAAAAGTTGTTACATGACAGTATTGTGATACCAACTCTAACATATGGAAGTGAAGCTTGGACCCTGTTGGAAGGACAGAAGTCAAGAGTCAGAGAAGTGGAAATGAGTTATTTGAGAGGAGCATGAAAAGTCACAAGGAGAGACAAACTAACAAATGAGGAAGTGAAGGAGCGTTGTGGTGTGGATGTGGACGTGATAGGAAGCGTTTGGAGAAACATGTTAAGGTGGTTTGGGCATGTGGAGAAGATGGAGAGTGAATGACTGACGAGGAGAGTGTATGCGAGTGAGGTGGAGGAGGGGAGAGGGAGAGAGAGGCGGAGGATGAGATGGAGGGATGGAGTGGAGAGGTATTTGAGAGATGAGGGTGTGAGTTGGGTGCGGGGTAGTGAAATGGCGGGGGACAGGGCGACATGGAGGTGATTTGTTTGTGGCCACCCTGTGCGGGATTGTGGCATCTGGCAATAGATAGATTGTATAGTTATATGTTCTTTGATACATTCGTTTCGTTTTTGAAGGCTCCAGCATGCTTGCATGCATCAGCCTTGGTCACCTAATGACGGCTCTCCATGCTGCTCGGTCTTTGTCAGCCTCCCTGTTCAGTCCCTTAACCCTTAAGTCACACTTAATGACCCCGTCCCATGTCTTTCTTGGTCTACCCCTCCCAACCTCTCCCCCAATATTAACACTTCTCACCCTCTGTACCCAGTTATCATCCCCCATCCTCTCCACATGTCCAAACCACCTCAGCCTACCTCTCCTCATCACAACACCAATACACTCCAGTCCCATCCTACCTCTCAACTCTTCCATCGTAAACTCAGCCCCCCCAGGCCTTGCACACAAGGACGCACTGCACATCCACCTAATCATTGTCATTTCTGTACGTTTAAACCTACGAATATCCTCTTTGTTTACCGCCCAGTCCTCACTACAATACAGCATCACACTCCTAACACATGCTGCATACAAAGATCCCTTAGCACGTAAGGAGAGTCCCCTCAATGTCAGGAGAGGCAACAGCTCCCTGAACTTCTTCCAACCACTTCTCACCCTAGCAACCGAGCTAACTCCAGCCCTACCTCTGGCACATAACAAGTCTCCCAAGCAACAAAACTCCTCCACACACTCAAGAGACTCACCAGCAAGTTCAACCCTCTCACGCCTAACAATCTCCACCTGCTCTCCCTGACACACCGCACACATGAAATCAGCATTATCTCGCAGTCTACCTCTAATACCACTATATCTCTTGTGCACCCATTTATCACAAACACTACACAAGATGGAATTACTTCCCACACCCTTGTGGCAAATTGCACATGGCCACTCTCCCTCTCCTTTTATTGTACTGCCACCAACCCTAGATATCATCACTTTTGTTTTATCTGCATTTACTCTTAAGCCTTTGTGCCCCATACCATCTCTCCACTTCTTAAATCTTTCCTCCACCTCCTTTTCATTCTCTGCAATCAACACCAAATTATCAGCATACAACATCTCCCATGGGAGTCCACCTCTGAAGTCATGTGAGAGGCCTTCAAGCACCATAATAAACAACAGGGGACTCAAAACTGACCCTTGATGCACACCAACATTCACGGAAAACTTATCTCTCAAAACTCCATTCACTCTTACCTGGGTGCGAGCACCCACTTACATGGCCATTACCACCCTAACCAGCCACTCTTCCAACCCTAGCTTTCTCATTGCCCACTTCACCACCTCTCTAGGGACTCTGTCAAAGACCTTTTCCAAATCAACAAAAACAAAATACTATTCCCTTTTCTTGCCTATATATTTTTCCTGAAGCTGTCGAACAATGAATATGGCATCAGTGGTCCCCCTGCCTGGCATAAACCCAAACTGCATCTCATCGATATTCAGTCTTTCTCTATCATACCTTCTAGAACTCTCTCCATTACTTTCATTATCTGATCTAAGAGCTTATACCTCTGTAATTTCCCCTTTCCAGGGCATCACCCTTCCCTTGTACACATTTACAATTACACTCTTCAGCCAATCACCTGAGAAAACACACTCTAATATAATCATGTTTATCAGGTCAGTGACTAACCTCACCCCAGTATCTCCTGAGACCTTCAACATTTCGTCAGTCAACCCAGACACACCTGCTGCCTTCCACACCTGCATCCTGCCTATTGCCTCACTCACAGTAGCACCATCAATCAAAGGCCAAGGGCCAAACACTGGATCTGCTGGCTCCAAACCTTCCGTATCCCAATCAAACTCCTCATTCAACAACCGGCTATAATGCTTTCTCTATGCATCTTTAATATCCTCACTGTTCACCACTACCCTTCCTTCATCATTACTCATACACTGCTTACCTACAATATCCCGATTATCCCTCTTCACCTGATTTGCCACCCAAAAAATCATATTTTCCCTTTCTCCATGATTTAGATTATCAATTAAAAGTCTTTGTGGAGGAGCGATTGGGTAAATATAGATTGGGGGATGTGGAAGGAGTTTGCAAGGTATTCACAGAAGAAATTGGTGCAGCATGTGAGGTGGCGTGTGGGGTGAAGAGAAGACGAAAGGGGTTTCAGGGAACAGCATGGTGGACGGAAGAGGTGAGAGAGGCTGTGGCACATAAGAAGAAAGCATATAATGAGTGGACGAGGAACAGGGGTGTCGAAGAAGCTGAGAGACGGATGAGAGAGTTATATGTAGAGAGGAGAAGAGAGGTGAAAAGATTAGTAAGAGAGTAAGAAGAGAGTGGATGAGGAATTTGGAAGGAATTTGAGTGCCAAGTGGAGGGAATGTAAGAAAATGTTCTGGAAGGAAGTAAAGAGAGCTAGACAGGGTGCCAACGAAGTCATTGGGGGTGTGAAAGATAAAAATGGTAGATTACTAGTGGAGAAGGGAGAAAAAGTAAACAGATGGAGAGAACACTTTAATGAACTGTTGAACATAGAGAATGAAAGTAATGCAAGTATAAGTGGCTGGGGAATGGCAGGGAGAAGGAGGGTTGTGAGAAGAGAGGAAGAAATCACCAGGATGGAAGTGGTGGAAGCAATGAAGAAAGTTAAAATGGGGAAAGCCCCAGGAATTGATGGAGTGTGTGGTGAAATGCTGAAGCATGGGGGAGAGATAGTAATAGAATGGATGTGGAAGGTGTGCAGATTGGCTTGGGAGGAGGGTAGAGTCCCGGAGGATTGGAAGTCAGGTATGGTTATTCCTCTGTACAGGGGAAGGGGGGAAGGGGCAGTGTGTGGTAATTATGGGGGCGTTTGCCTTCTCAGTGTGATAGGAAAGATATATGGTAGGATGCTTGTTGACAGAGTTGGGGAAATTACTGAGGAATTGGTTGGAGAGGAACAGGGAGGTTCTGGGGAGGGAAGAGGTTGTGTGGACCAGATGTTCATTCTTGGATCCGTAGTGGAGAAGTTTCTAGAGAAGGGCAAGAAGTTGTATGCAGCCTTCATGGATCTGGAGAGAGCATGTGACGGGGTGGATGGATGGGGTTTGTGGAAGGTATTGAGAATGTGTGGAGTGGATGGGAAGTTGTTGAGGGCAGTGAGGAGTGTGTGTGAGGGTGCTGGGGCTGCAGTGCGTGTGGATGGCAAACTGAGTGAATCTTTCCATTTGAAGGTTGGATTGAAGCAGGGATGTGTCATGTCTCCATGGTTGTTCGGTCTGTATATGGATGGGGTTATGGGGGAGATACAGGGTCGGGCGGTGGATGTTGGAGCGGCCCTGGTGAGAGGGGGCAGTGTTTGGAAGCTACCTGTGCTGTTGTTTGCAGATGATGCTTTGTTGTTGAGTGGAGGCGAAGGGGAGCTGCAGGGCTTGGTGGATGAGTTTGGGAGAGTGTGTGGGAAGCAGAATCTAGGGGTGAATGTGGGGAAGAGTAGAGTGGTGGTCTTCGAGAGAAGTGAAGCCGGTGAGTGTGCAGTGAGATTGGATGGGAAGGAAGTGGACAATGTGAGTGAATTTAGGTACTTGGGCAGTGTGATGAGTGAGGATGGTGGTCTGGAGGGTGAAGTGCTCGAAGGGGTGCAGCAGGGAGGGGGGGGTTGCTGGTTCGTTGAAAGCAGTGATGGGAAACAGGGAGGTGAGCATGGAAGTGAAGAAGTTGTTGCATGACAGTGTTGTGATGCCAACTCTGACATGTGGAGGTGGGGCTTGGACCCTGTTGGAGGGACGGAGGTCGAGAGTGAGAGCAGTGGAGGTGAGTTGTTTGAGAGGAGCGTGTGGAGTCACATGGAGAAACAGACTAACAGGTGAGGAAGTGAAGGAGCGTTGTGGTGTGGTTGAGGACGTGATGGGGGGCTTTGGGAGAAACACGTTGGGGTGGTTTGGGCATGTGGAGAGGATGGAGAGTGGGAGATTGGCGAGGAGAGTGTGTGTGAGTGGGGTGGAGGGGGCGAGAGGGACGGGGGGGCTGAGGATGGGGTGGAGGGGTGGAGTGGAGAGGTGTATGAGAGAGGGGTGTGTGAGTTGGGAGCGTGGTGGTGAAGTGGCAGGGGACAGAGTGACATGGAGGCGATTTGTTTGTGGCCACCCCGTTCGGGATTGAGGCGTCTGGCAATAGATAGATAGATAGAGATTTTTTTACCAATCAAAATTTTCACTACTAATATCCTATCAGTTACTCTCATAACATTCATAACATATTCCACCCATTTTTCTGCAACCAACACACCCACACCCCCATATCCGTCAGTTCCCCCCTGCCAAAACAACTTATAGTAGCAATCCTTCCCAACAATCTTTCTGGTTGATCCACCCCTGTACCGGACTTCCTGCAAACATGCCACATCCACCCACCTCCTACTGAATGCCTCAACGACTTCCCCCGCTCTTCCCCTCAAACTTCCCACATTCCACGAACCCACCCTAAACCCCCTGGGTGATTTACTGTCCTCAGGCTTGCTTTGATGTTCATATTTGTAAGTCATAGTCGGTAAGATAAAGGGGGGGTAAACATTCCAAAGGCCCAGCCCATTGCACAGTCCTAGGTCCAGGCAGTGGATCTGGGACCCCTAGCCCTCCAGCTTACCAGTGGCTGTGGTAGTGGCCTCAGGGCATTATTAAAAATATTAATTCCAGGAGGCCCAGTCAATATAATTTCAATTGGACCCCTCACTTATTTTTTAAAAACAGTCCTGCAGCTGTGATTTCATCCAAAACATTTTCAGACATGCAGATTTTTTACAGTTTTTCACAGCTACTTTTAGGTTTACCTAGAAGGTTTCTTGAAATTTGTTCTTTTGGTTATGAATATCTTCAATCATTTGGGGCTCTTATCTTTTAGGTACTAAGTCCTGAGAGGCCATGAAATTCTTAGGATTTGTAATGAAACCTCAGTTTGCAGGGTCAAAGGTTCTTGATATCATGCTCATTCTCAGCTACCCTCCCTCCTTCACATCCTGTCCCTCTCTTTGCTGAAAGGATAATTCAGAAACAGGTTATACACAAGCTGTTTCTGATCTGTGCATGGAAGTCTTGTTTTTGAGGACAAAATAATGAGGGGAAAGGTGCATTCCATTGAGTATGTGAATGCCTAACCAGTGTTGTTTAACTGTGATTAATATGATTACTGAATGCAGTAATCAAAAGGTTAATGAGCCAAATACAGACATGGAATGAATGTATAGCTTTACTGGCTCAAAATCCTTCAAGCCAGCAAATATACAATTTTATTAAAGACAGTCATTTATCAAAGGTGTATTGTGGTAGGTGAGGACACTCACCATCCACTCACTCAATTTAGTGCTGCTCGTGGATGTCTGCTCTTTCCTCTCCTCCATCCTTCTTTCCTTTCATCCTTTTCTGTCTTTCTTTCCTTCACTCTTTCCTCATCATTCTGCCTACAGGTGACTTTATATTCCTTCTTCTGTCTTTTTTTTCCTTCATTCTTTCCTCTTCCTTCTGCCTGTGGGTGACTGTACAGTGAGTGACAAGCCAAATGGTTTTCCGTACACTAGGAAACCATTTACTGCGCTGGCTGGTAACCTTATAACCAAATTTGGGCACCTGGTTGTTTAGTGGGTTATTACAGTGCTTCAGTCGGATGGTTGGGGTTTTTTGCTCATGTAATGGCACTGAGGAATGAGTGAGGCTGGTCACCCTCATCTTAAAAGTTAGGACAAACTTGCCTAGCCCCGGGCTCCTTCGCTCCTCATGGGGCAACGTAGGATTGGATGATTAATGAATGTATTGTGTGTGTCTAATTTCCAGATAAGGAAATTTACTTCATAATGAAGGTAAAGCAGTTCTGTATTTAATGCCTCCAAGTTTGAAAAGTCTCTCTTGAGGTTAATATACTCTTTTTGAGATAAGAATAGAGTTGAAATGGCAGCATTATTGAAGACGTTAAGTGGTGCATGCTTTACCAGACTTTGCACTTCCCATTTAGTTGTATTACACACTGTTGGAAATTATGGCCCTGCATTGTGAGGTTGGATTTGAATATCCAAAAAGTAACTGTAGAATTTTCTGGACATTGATTGTCTAGTCACGAGCCCTTAACCATCACAGGAAAAGCTTACGAATAGTTAGTTTAGTGCTCCACCTCGTACTGTATGCAGATATTGTTTCAGTTTTTCTAGCTCATACTACAAGCAAATATTATTTCTTCAGAGCCCCCACTGTCTGCCTTGGTTAAGCAGAAGTTACGGAAAGTTGAACAGGTGGCCAGTAAAAAATGTGTTACCTACCCAACATCTGACTCGGACTCGGACTCTCGAGACTCCAGTTCTTCCGATGCAGACATGCGCAGGAGTTGGAAGCCTAAAGGTGAGGAATGCCACGTTCAGTAAATAGGTCAAGTTAACTTTGCTGGCACATGAATATCACTTCCTTTGCGATTTGTGTATCATTTTCAGTCTGTTGTATGTATATCTGTCCAGATGCCCTAGTGCTGAGAGAATTGAAGAAATATATTGCCTTCACATCACCTTGTCATCTGCCATCAGTGTCTTTCTCAGTCTAACCCATATACCTTTCCATTTCGTCTTTCTTCCTCATCCTCAGTCTCCGATCTCTCTCACTGTCTGTCTGTCTTTGTACACCCTCACAGTCATTCCTTAATTATCCAGTTGTTCCATATGACCAAATTACTCAATGCTGTTTCATAGGCAGCGAAATGAATGAAGACATTATGAGCCAAACAATATTTTACTGTGAATGGCTGCTTTACAATGTAGTTCAGGGTACAGGTTGCCCAATGATCTAGAAATTTTACCTGTGCCCCCCAAATTAATATATCATAATACAAAATATTCCCTTTGCCTCAAACCTCAACCGAGTGAATCCTCATCTTAAACAGTGCTGTCTAATACTTAGTAATACTGATCCAGTGGTCACTTAGGCTGAGGTAGTAAAGTGTTCATGTTAATTGCAATCGGTCATCCATGATAGAAAAGTGAGGTGAATCTATCATTATATTCAGATGATGTGACCATGTGCATCATATTAGTTTATCAGTAGGAGTAGTGTAGATATGAAATAGGTAGTTCATACCAAAATAATAACTGTGATTAACATATACCCCACAAGTATAAAATACACTATTTTTTTACGTTGGTTGATAGGTGTCATTATTTCAGCAGCATTTACCAACTCACACTTATATCCCTTCACCTACATGCGAGTATGGTGTTGGAGAGGGACGCCTTCGTAAAGTGGCGATTCTAGGAATATTTTTCTTGGGGGGGGCTAGGGGGTTGGGCAGGCCAAAGTTCCCCTACATTTATGATTGACAGAGCATACAGGAAACTGTGTACTTGAGTCCTGCTTAGTTCCATCCTTGCTTCATTGACCTGAGTGGTAGCCTTCTGACACTGATACTTATTAGTACAAACTGTTTTAGCCTGAGTGTTAACCAACTGACCACCTATAAGTATTATGCTGAATACAGGGTCTTATTGTTATAAACATAAAAGATGTAATAATTTAGTGTTACTTATATCAGGCAGATTTGAAGTTTGTGCTTGTATCTGTTCTCATAATCCTTTGTAATACAGTACCGTAATCCCTCGATTATCCAATGTAAAAGAACCATTGGTACATCTGGATATGGATGAAAGCCGGATATAGAACAATATCCTACCTACCTGTACCATACATATACCCAGCCTATATGTACAGTACCCCTTCTGATTGTGGCAGTGTTCTTTGGTCTTTCAGTTATTTAGACGTCAAAACACCATGGGAATATCCAATATAATGCTAGACATTAAGAAAACAGTGCATAAACAATAAAAATCCACAAAATTCCACAGTACTTACCATCCAGTGAATGATGGACAGGCATTGCAACTCTCTATCCTCCAGCTGGTGTACAGTAATCCCATGTGGTCTAGTGGCTAACAACATCACTTAAGAAATGTCAAACACCTCCTCCTCCTCCATCTGCTGGAGCTGGGCGATGAGTGGGGACGTTTAGAGAGGTGATGGAGGCCTACCCACCTCAGGAGACTGCAGACAGCCGTAAGCTCATGTCTAATGACGACTCAGCGACTGTTGATGTGCTCAGCTATGAGTCCGAGAGTGAAGATTGGGGACGAGGTGGTTGTGGTGGGGAGAACGGGCTTGCATGCGTGAGGGTGGCAGGCGTGAAAAAGGAGTCACTCTTGGTCTGATGATAGGTGCGACGATTCTGATGGAGGATGACAGCATTCCTGACTGCCCACAGATCCATGGCCAGCTTCAGTGGCACCAAGTCTTTGTCGCACTGCAGGTGCTTGGCAGACTTGAGTATCTGCTTTATGCTGGCACATAGCTCACCAAGACATAGGAGTGATGTAGTGGTGGGGTGCTCAGAGTCAGGGTCTTTGTCTTCATCCTTGTCATTGTCCTCTTGTCAGCCTTGCAGAGACAGCAGTGGCGATCTCGTCAGACAATGTCTGAGAACCAGGATCGCCGCCGTCATCATCCAACTACTCCCTTACATTGTCATCGTCCACATCCTCACCTGCCATAAGTAGACGAAGGTCCACATCAAATCCTTCAAAGTCATGCAAGACCTCGTATCCCTAAAGGAGACGAGACCAACCACTTTCGAGGGTTTTGATGGAGACTTCCATCCAAGCACTTGCCCAGGTGAATACCGCAGATGATGATGTAACGCTGAAGATTTTCCAAGGTTCGCTCCCCACGTCTGTCGACCCCTTTCTCGTTCTCTAGCATGACCAAACCTCCAACAGTACAATCTCTTTGCTGCCACAATAACACTTTGGTTCATTGGTTGAATGAGAGCAGTTGTGTTAGGTGGCAGAAACATGTACCTGACACGATCATTAGCAGCAACCAATTCCTTCTTGGACGGATGCGCAGGGGCATCGTCGAGGATCAGGAGTGGCTTCATCTGGTTGCGGGGGACACTAAATTCCTTTGTTTGATAATTGATACCCTCCTTAACAAATTGTCTGTGGAACCAATCTCTGAAAATCTTACAGGTAAACCGAGCCTTCTTAAAATGGTACCACACGACAGGCAGGTTATCCATCAACCCATGAAGAAAATGTGTCAGTTTTGCGTTTCCAGCAATCCTGGGCTTGAGGTGGTGCATTGGCACAGCACAAGACCGAAACATGCTGTTTGGACAACTTCCGACGAGGCACAGTGTTCTCCCTTTCTTCTGCCAGGGTGTTGGTGGGTAAGGAGCAGTAGAAGAGGCCAGGTTTGTCAGCATTGTACACTTAACCAAGAGCAAGGCCCTTGTCCTCGATCAGGTGCTACACTTTTTGGCAGAACAGCTCAACATCCTCCGCCGTTGCATCCAAAGCCTCGCCATGTGTCTTATGGCCAGTAAGTCCATGTCAGATTTTGAACTGGAAGAGCCACCCTTCAGATGCCTTGAAGTCATGTACATTGTGCGTGTGTGCAAACTTCTCAGCTGCTGCCTTCAACTCCGTCCCACGTACAAGCATTCTGGCACCCTGTTGTTGGTGGAACCAAACCAAAATTGACTGGTCAGTAGTGGCATGGCGGGGCTGAGCCATCACCCTCTAGTCGCCCTTCTGAGTGGCATCGCCATAGTCATGTCCGTACAAAGTCAGCTTGGCCCGTGATTTCTTGATATCAAACAATGTTGAGCAGGCCAGATCATTTTTCTGCAGAATGCTCAAAGTGGTCCAGCCCGTGTCAACCTTGTTCAGTATCTCACGTTTCTTCTCCTGGGTCAAAACCTTCCTCCTTTGTTTCTCGGGTGATGGTGGGGCCATCATCATACACACGAGAATGTCTTAGAGGAAAATCAAGGCCTGGAGAAGGTAGGGAACCACCATAAATGCAACAGTGGAAGCTGCCATGGTTACAACTCGGCCAAGCATGTCCACACTCGAGAGACAAAGGTGGGAACCAAGGAGGGGTACCCCCACGTGAACACAGTGCTGCCATGTCTCTACACACACTTGGCTATGAGCACACAAGTAAAAAGTCCTGGCCTATGAACACAAGGGTCATTTTCGCTCAGCCAAGCAAATGTTGCCATGTGGCAGCCAACACTGGATCCCCATACTTCATGGTTGCAGGGAGTGTTCGAGTAATCTGGCCAGCCAGGCAACTTTGACCATTCGGTAAGGAGGTGGACTGCTGCGTGTGCCCCAGAGCGTCCAAGTGATCCAGACGTCTGGGGGACTTTGCCCGTTCAGTGAGGCATACAGCCATTATTGCTTAGCTGGTGGGTTAGGGTCTGTATCACGAACACATGGCTGAGAGCGTCCAAGTGATCTGGGCGACCGGGGAACTTCAACCGTTCGGTGAGGAGATGGACGGTTTTCTCTCAGCTGGTGGGTTGTGGTCTATTACCCGTGTGTGGCCAGAGAGGCTGGCTGGCCGCCCCACTGATTTTTGTAGGCTGCTCAGTTGACGTTGTTAGAAATTTTATGTTCGGATATGGACAAACAAATCTGGATGCAGAAGCACTAGAGTCAAGACCAAACGGATATGGAGCTTGTCCGGATATGGAACGTACGGATAATCAAGTGATTACTGTACTTCGGTTTAAGCTAATGATATTGTACATTTCTTTGATCTAAATTATTTTGCAATCCTTGCACATTATTTTTTATCCTGTTAGCATAAACCAACAGACCTGACATGTGAATTAATGCTGGTCCTAGCTTTCTGACATCAACTACCATTATTCAAATCGTGCCCGCACCTCAGACACGCCCAAGACACACTCCTGATGCACACCAAAAACACCACCACTACCCCACACCAGTCACAATCCTGCCTGAGGTCTGAACCCCTTCTTCAGAAAGGTACAGTGACTCTGTGAGTGAGTGAGTGACACAGACATTCACATTGTATTTGGATGCCCCAGTGGTTACAGAAAAAATAGCTGTATAGAGGTTGATGTCCTAAACCCTCTCTGCTCTTTATTAAACCTAACTCAGTAGCTGATTTTGTATGGAGGCCGTATTTGCATATGTTTGGAGCACAGTCTTCATGTTAGAGGGGCTCACCACCAGAGCTGGGCACTTCCGGAATAATTTCAGCAAACATCAAATTCCGTAGTTTTGGAAGTGTGATTTCATTTACAGATTTGTTTTTGCAACAAATTTTATGCAGATTTACAGTTTTGTGTTTGCAGAAGTACTTCTGCAAATGCAAACCTGCCTGCAAACCAGCCTAACCTCTGAGAACTTTGAGCAGTTTGCTTTTATGAACGGCAACATGGACCTGCTCAAGATGGAGTTGTCTCAGTTGTTGGAGTCTGACTGTGACTGAGGAGTGAGGACTGAGGAGGTTAGAGCCGAGGAAGGTGGACTGGTGTGTCAACTTGTCAAGTGTGAGCTGTGAAGTGTAATAATTTCATTCTTTTGTCTACAATAGTGAATGATTTACTCTTGTTTTGTAGTAAAATCAGTCTAATAAACTAATACAGTAGGATCTTGTAATAATGTCTAATTGGTGCCAGAAAAACGCCGTTATTAGCAAAAACGTTATTTGCGTGACATTAAAATACATGTATAAAGGCTTTATTGGTGCTGCCACCCCAGGACTTTTACTCATTTGTCCCATCTGAAGCCCTCCTATCACTACTTTTTTTTTTAGCTGAAATAATAAGATTAGGTATTAAATCATCATGAGTATTATAAAACTCACCTTAATGGAGTTAATAAGGTGTTTGGTGTGATGATTAAAGATAGGTTATTATAAATATGTCTACTGTAAGACTCCCAAGATGTGTGTTTACATAAGATACTTGCCGACCTGACACATCAGTGCATTCTAACCTAACCTAACCGACCATTTTCGCCCCCTAATACTCCCCATAAATATTTTAACCACCAGAAATTGCCACAAAGCCTCTTGAAAGTCCTCATCATCAATCATGCAAAAACTTCTGACCTGATCAACACATGAATAATGGCCTCCAAGCATCATGAATATTTCGCCAAGAATAATTTTCGGCGCACTCAAAAACAAACAGAAAAAAGAAGAAGTGAAACTGTCTTTGAAAGTCATTAATCATCAACAATAAAGGAAAAAAGGAAAACTATACAGTACTGAAGTTGTCAGCCTGGACTGATTGCATACTTCTCACTTCTCAGATACACACAAATGCAGTAATCATGAATAATAAACAAGTCAGCCATGCAGTATAATTTGTATGACAGTATACAGTAATTCACAAGAACTGAACTCACATCATTATCCTACCTATTTACGTCAGCACGTAGTGTCTTCACATACCATAAGAGTTGAATTTTCTCTATTAAAGACTGTCAGTTCATAACATAATTTGGGCACAAAACCTTCCCTCCCCCACACACACATACTCGTTGCACCACTGGCAAAAACACTAATTTTACTACTCCTTCATCATTAAGTTCCCCCCCCCCAGCAAAGACACTATCCACATCGTAAACACACTCGACTCATTGTATCAATCTGATCATTTGCACACTCTACACCACTTCATCCAACAACTTTAAATTTTCCTTTGGAATAAATGCTCTTCTTGTTTTCATAGCACTTTCCGGGTGCTAAGTGCTTAGGCATAACAAAGGTTAGATTGGAACCATGTGCTCAGAGTTCTGAGAGGGAATGAGGAGCAAGGAAATAAGCAAATAATCACTTTTCATCACAGCGATGATCTACGGAACACTGAGGCAGGCTGTGGGCTGGCTATTCAAGGTGCGCCTAGACATTTCCCACAAAATAATTGTTAATTGAGTGAATCCAAACTTTATTATGGAAACTTGGTATCTATTCCAACTTACCGTTATTGCTGAAAATGTTATTGTTGAAATCATTATTGGTAAGATCCTACTGTATAATGATATTTTAAAAATATAGTTTTACTATAAATATATAAATGGTTTGTGTTTGCATTTGTGGAACCACAAATTTCAAGAAATTTGTGGATTTGCAACTGCAAAAGATAATGTTTTGAGTGTGTGGATTTGCATTTGCGAAAGTGAATTTTCATTTGTGGTGTCTAGCTCTGCTCACCACACACAGAACTTCAAAATTGGGTGGGCTCAGTCGGTTCTCACCAACTCCCCTCTCGCTGACTACCTTTAACCTCTCTTTATATTGCAATATTTATGTAGCTATCTTCTTTTATCTTTAGGTTACTGTTCTTTTGAATACTATGCAAGAATTTCTATCTCCTCCATCAGCTGTAGTCTCCTTTTGTCAGGTGGAATTGGTATGATAAGGCTAGACTGGGGTGCTTTCAAAGCTAGTATTCCACTAGATGGCTCCACAATTAGGACAAACACATTCTCCTCGCTGTTTAAAAAGCATATTTTTCTTTGTTAAATATCTACACTGTTGTGTGAAGCTGTGAATCATGTTAATGTCATATACTGTAATATAAAAGTAGTCCCTCCATTATCCGACATAATAGAGTCAAAGGCATGTCCGGATATTGGTCATGTCCGGATATTGGCCCTGAAGCCCCAGCACTGGTCATTCATGACTCTAACCTAACCTAACCTAAATCAGAAAACCACCTACCTACCTCCCTACCAGACATGCATAGCACTTATTTAAGTCCCCTTCCACATAAATAATGCACACAAAGCATGAATTAACTGAATTTTAACCAAAAAAATGATGATTTAGAGGTGAGTAAGGCATAGGTGCTCACAACTTGCCAGCAAGTGTAAGTAAGTATCAGACATGGAAATCACTATGAAAATCACACTTTCTCACACCATATGCATTAAATAATGGACACAAAGTATGAATTCATTGAATTTTAACCCAAAAAGGATGATTTTGAGGTAAGTAAGGCATAGATGTTCATGAATTGGCAGCTTAGTGTAAATAAGTATTGGACTTGGCAGTCACTATGAAAATCATCATTTCTCACATCTTATGCACTAAAATATGGGATACAAAGCTTCAAATAAATAAACTGTTACCAGAAAAAGAGTTAGGTATGGCAAAGTTGTTCACTGTTCACCAACAGCACCAGTCATTCTTGACCCTAACCTAACCTAACCTAAATCAGAAATCCACCTACCTACCTCCTTCCCGGACATGCATAGCACTTAATTAAGACCCCATTCACATAAATAATTGGCACAAAGCATGAATTAATCGAATTTTAACCCAAGATGATGAATTTGAGGTGAGTAAGGCAGGGTTGTTCCCGAGTTGGCAGGTTAGTGTAAGTAAGTATCGGATGTGGCTATCACTATGAAAATCATCATTTCTCACATCTTATGCACTAAAATATGGGATACAAAGCTTCAAATAAATACTAAAATATGGGATACAAAGCTTCAAATAAATAAACTGTTACCAGAAAAAGAGTTAGGTATGGCAAAAGTGTTCACTGTTCACCAACAGCACCAGTCATTCTTGACCCTAACCTAACCTAACCTAAATCAGAAAACCACTTACCTACCTCCCTCCTGGACATGCATAGCACTTAAGACCCCATTCGCATAAATAATTGGCACAAAGCATGAATTAATCAGAGTTTAACCGAAAAATGATGAATTTCAAGTGAGTAACGCAGTTCACGAGTTGGCAGCTTAATGTAAGTAAGTGTCGGATGTGGCTATCACTATGAAAATCATTATTTCTCATACCTTATGCACTAAAATATGGGATACAAAGCATCAAATAAATAAATTGTTACCAGAAAAAGAGTTAGGTATGGCAAATGTGTTCACTGTTCACCAACAGCACCGGTCATTCTTGACCCTAACCTCGTTTCGTTTCGTTTCGTTTCGTTTTTGAAGGCTCCAACATGCTTGCATGTGTCGGCCTTGGTCACCTAATGGCAGCTCTCCACACTGCTCGATCTTTGGCAGCCTCCCTATTCAGTCCCTTAACCCTTAAGTCACATTTAATGACCTTGTCCAATGTCTTTCTCAGTCTACCCCTCCCAACCCCTCCCCCAATATTAACACTTCTCACCCTCTGTACCCAATTATCATCCCCCATCCTCTCCACATGTCCAAACCACCTCAGCCTACCTCTCCTCATCACAACACCAATACACTCCAGTCCCATCCTACCTCTCAACTCTTCTATCGTAAACCCAGCCCCCCCAGGCCTTGCACGCAGGGACGCACTGCACATCCACCTAATCATTGTCATTTCTGTACGTTTAAACCTGCGAATATCTTCTTCCTTTACTGCCCAGGTCTCACTACCATACAGCATCACACTCCTAACACATGCTGCATACAAAGACCCCTTAGCACGTAAGGAGAGTCCTCTCAATGTCAGGAGAGGCAACAGCTCCCTGAACTTCTTCCAACCACTTCTCACTCTAGCAACCGAGCTAACTCCAGCCCCACCTCCGGCACATAACATGTCTCCCAAATAACAAAACTCCTCCACACACTCAAGAGACTCACCTGCAAGTTCAACCCTCTCACGCCTAACAATCTC
>JAGKTI010003405.1:40059-57884 GCA_018397915.1 Birgus latro
AAAACTTACTTTAATGATGAGGAGTAAGTAAATGTTCAGATAAATGGGTAGAAGAGTTTTTGCTTATAGTGTACGGTATGGATCAGTCAGTATAATAAATAAGATGTTGATGAAAAAGGTAAATGAAATGCGAGGTTGGAAGACAAATAAAACAGCTTAATATTTTAAGGAAATCTGTGAGAGAAACAGGTGTGTGAGCATTTATGAGGCAAAAGGTTTGAAGAATAGAACTGAATGGAAGAAATAGTGTGTATATTGAGGTGCACAGGACAAGACTTGCATGCTTAAAAGAAACTTGACAGTGGAAGGGTTCTGTCGTAAAGTTGCTGTGACACTAATGTAAGAATGTACAGTATATCATTGTCACTAAAGCCAAGAATTTAAAAGACTTAAATGATCACTGAATAAATGTATGAACCTGTTCATTGAGCTTTGTGTTGATAGCCCCTCTCATTTTTGTGTTTTCCTTTTCTTGTCACTGGATTCAGTCCACCATATTTGTAGTTTTGGAAAATTAAATTGGGGTGAAGAGTTTCATGTTTGTGAAAAGTACAGTACTTTATAATAACTCTGGATTCCTGTGTTTACTACAGTTTTCCTAACTATATTTACTTGTGTCATTGTAGGTTTCATGTTGTCAGCATGATTGGTTTTGGGGGTGTGCAGAGAAGGAATGCAGTGCCAGGAGACGTGACACTCGCACAGGTGAAGAGTGCTGTGAAGCGCCAGAAAAATGGGAAAGCAGCTGGGGTTGATGAGGTGTATGCAGAGATGATTAAGTGTAGTGAAGAGAGTGGAATGAAGTGCTTGTTGGAGATATGTAAGAAGGCATGGATGAGTGAAACTGTACCAGCAGAGTGGAAAATGTTTGTGACTGTGGGTTAATGGGTATCTAAGTGAATGGTTCACGATCAGTTTGGGCGTGTGACAGGATTGTGTGATGTCCCCATGGTTGTTCAATATACAGTAGGCACGGAAAGTATTGACTTTTTTTGCCGACATCATTCTTTTTCGCGTTAAGTGAAGTAGGGTCAATACTACCCTCCCCTGTGATGCAAAATGAGCTGACGCTTTTTCAACGGGAGCTGGCAACCCTACTTGATAGGTTTGGCACCACAGGAGCAGGCTCAGTAATGTTTGGGCAGCCACAGGAAGAGGATTGTCTCTGTGTGTGATGCACCACAAGGGCATGTTTTGACTCAAATAACACAGTTATTTGGTTACCTACCACATTCTCATCATGCCTAAAGTAACCACAAGCTAGGACAAACGTGTGGAAGTGATTACTTTATACAGAGCTGGCCACAAACTCCCATTTATTGCAAATCAGATGGTGTTAGACTGAGGACAGTGCAGAGACTGGTGAAGTGGTTCAAGGACAGTGGGGAGGCCATTCCTCCCACTCCACTTCCCAAGCCTGTGAGACCTTGTAAGACAACCTTCAGGACCCGTCAACTGATCTCAAGGCAAGTTAGCAAGTATCCAAGGCTAACAGCTCAGGATTTAACAGAAAAGAACCCACAGTTGCTGGCAGATGTGTCTATCAGAAGTGTGCAGCAGCTGTTGCATGACGATCTGGGCTACAGGAGTTTTTGTGCTCGTAACAAACCACTGCTAACTGCACTTCAGAAGAAAAAGAGAGTAAATTTTTGTAAGAAATATCTTGCCTGGAGTGAGGAGCAATGGAAAACTGTGCTTTGCAGTAATGAGTCAACACTTACTGTCACTGGTACCCCTTCATCACGAGTGTACTGCAAACCAGGCAGTGACCCCCTGGATCCTAAGTACACTTGCAAGTTTGTTAAATACCAAGCCTCACTCATGGCTTGGAGCTGCTTTACATATTATGGTGTTGGTAGGTTGGTAATTCAACCTGCAAATGAAAAAGTGAACCAGAACAATTATTTGGAGCTCTTATGTGATGTTTTAAGTGACTCTTTTGATAAAACCAAGGCAAGAGTATTTATGCAAGATTCTGCCCCTGCACATGTTGCAAAGTCAGTGAAACAGTGGCTAACAGGCTGTGAGGTTCCCTTTATTCGAGATTGGCCCGGAAACAGCCCAGATATCAATCCCATTGAGAATTTACGGGCGCACATGAAGCGGCAGCTGCATAGTATGGACACATCATCTTTGCCTAAACTTGAGGCTGCAGCTATGGAGCAGTTTTAGTCCGTCTGTTCTGCAAAACTACGCCATCAGTCTCCCCAGATGCCTTAAGAAGATAATAAAGGTGAAGGGGAATGCCAGTAAATACTAAATTCAGTGGTGAGTGTTAATTTATTTGTTTCTCCTTGCTAACCACAAGAATGTTTTCTTTTTTTATGATGGCGTCAACACTTTCCGTGCCTACTGTATACTGTATATGTATATGTATCCAAGTAAACATACTGGTAAATCTCTAGTCACTAGGGTTGTCCTTTGTAATAAGCAAAACAAAACAAAAGAAAAAAATCATGTATTAGTTTTCACTGGTCCCATGGTCTCAGTACATTTGATATGGATAATAAAAACTGCACACAAAATTTATTGAAGATCCATGCATATTTAAGGGTTGCACACTGACCTTGAATTTGCATCCGTGGCTGCTGAGCTGTGGTCCAGTTCCTTGAACCCAACAGGGGTTTATCTCCTTGAAGACAGATGCCACTCCTGATGCCACCTGCTCATTGTGACGCGGTTGAGTCCAGGATCTTCTTTTTGGCGTCTGGGAAGATCTTCTGGTGCTCTCTGTGTTGAGTTCCCCAGCATTGTGGCCGAGTGCGCGAGCAGCTTCTGTGAGTACAGTGGCCATTTTGTTGTTGGTGAGTTTCACTTGATCATTGATGGCACTCAGACCTGAGGATATTATGTTCTTAGTGGCCCTCATTGCACGTTTTTGAAGATGGGTATCATCCGTTGCTTGGGCTTCATTAGTTGATTTTTACGCAGAACTTGCGCTACTAGTAGACAATTCGAGCAGTGCTTTCTTTGCAGTGGATGCTTCTTCCTTTGCCTTCTCAGCCCAGATGAGTGTAGAAGCAAAAGACAGCAGCCCAGGCTTCCTTTGTAGTGAGAACTTCGTCAGTCTGTTCCAAGCTTCCTTGACAACCTGGTTCTAGCTGTGCAAGAAAAAAGTCCTGGTCTTCTTGTATCTTGCTTTGGCATTTTGATGGGCCACATTGAAGCAATGTTTCATTTTAAGCTGGAAGGCTTCTTTTCAGCCCTGAGGAGCCGAATGCCAATATTTCTCTTTTTTCGGGAGCTGACATTCTCTATAAAGTCTCTCAGCCTCCTGTATCATGTGGTCTCTCCTCGTTGTGGGGATCCTAGCATATGTCAACAATTCAAAAATTATATTGCATGTTTCACTTGCTGCTTCACAAACTGCTTGCATCTTCTCAATGTGAAGATGCAAAAAATCTCCCAACACATCCAAATTTGATGGGAGTTTCACCTACTTGATGTTCTCTTGGGGAGTGAGGAGACAATAACTTGCCTAGCACAGCATGTCTTACACAGTAGTATTTAGCAATTAATCATTAGGAGAATTTAAAACTAGATTAAGTAAGGCACTGGGGTTGTGTAATACTATATTATGTTAATTAGACACCCTAAATGTCATTTACAATATAGCTGACTCCATAGCCACCTACAGTGAAACTCAAAAGTGGTGTGCAGTCCCTAAATATACTTCAATACTGATATTTTTTTACAGTTTATTTTCTCTTATAGGGTAACAATTTACATTCCTGGGAGCATATTATTTACTATATTAGATTTTAAGGACAACCCTACTAGTCACGTTATGTCAAAACACACTAAGTATGAAACACTCACACACACACACACACACACACACACACACACACACACACACACACTTCTCTGCACAGACAGTACTTTTCATTCAACAACAACATGTCTTTCACTCCAGAGGAGACACACAATATCATAAAGAAGAAAATAACGAACATGACAAGCACAGGGCTGGATGGCATTAGCAGCCTATTCCAGAAGTATTCAGGACCACACAGCATCGAGACCCTCACAGTCATTAGCATCTACTCATATCCATGTTGTAGCATTCCCAACAAATGGAAACATGAAAGATCTGTCAGTATATTCAAACTAAATAAAAACCCAGCACATACTTCTTTATATAAACCCATAACACTTCAGTAGATCAACCAAAATAAATGACCTCCTGATTCTTGACAAAGTCTCACCACATATTTCCCATGCTCCTTTACATGTCTTTATAGCATTGCACTCTTCCAACACCTTACTGACGAATCACACAAAATGCATCCAGTGATATCAATTCCGCAAGACCTGCAGAACATGCATTTCTTAGAACAACAAACATTTGTAAAACCTTTAATGCCATCCCCGATGCACTCCGGTAAAAACAAAAATCACAAAAACATGGAGAACAATAGCAAATGCTGGTTTGATATCTGTTTGTTCGGCTGACAGTCATATGTCGCATCCCAGGGCAAGTCATTACGAACACAAATGGGGCTCCCCTGGGCTCAGTTCTATCACCTACACTTCTTCCTATACATGCAAGGTATTCCCACACTCAACCTCCCACAAACCTTGCTTCTTGTGCAGACTGTACTACCATAACAACCACCACATTGCAAGCACAGCATGCTTAATGCATTAAGATTAATTCAGTACAGCTTGGGTCAAAGACAGATCATCACTAATGACAACCACAGTCACAGATACACCACTGACATCACACATAATGATATCTCAGTGCCACATACCCTGCCACTAAGATCCTTACATTGACATAGAACACTGGACACACCATCAAGGATCACAGACAAGACAAAGAGCAGCAATGCACCACCAGGCTAAGTGCACTTAAAGCAGTTACAGAGACAGACTTTGGACAACGAAAAGGTATAATCTTCCTACTTTATAAACAATATATCAGATCAGTGATGTCCTATAGATCCCAGCATGGGCTCCATCTATCTGTCACCCACTGCAAGACCTTGTAGACCATGCAGAACAATTCTTATGTGTATCATCACTGGCTACACTTATACTATTCTCATAGTTCACTTACAGTCTGATGCTTAAATCCCTCCTGTTAGAGAATATCTCATATTAGAGGCACACAACAGTCTGTGCTAACACACAACACAATTGACATTAGGTGATGGAGCCACACAGTGCAGTTTGGCTCATAAAACCATCACCATGCAAACCTTACTAGACCCTCTTCAGAAACATCACACCTTCAGACATTCATACACTAACATACCCACTTAACGTGCAGGACAATAAAATACCATGATCAGAGCACTATACCAAATACCAAGATCAGAGCACTATACCACAGATGCCCTTCTCTGACAGCCCATCAGAGGCATCAGTAAAGAGAGATGATTGATTTCACATAGCTAAGCTTAGCTTATGACTTCAGTCAGCCCTCTTATATTGTCAGCTTAGATTTAGGTTGGATGAAACCACAGATGACACGTGTCCCGCTGGCAGAATAGGACCACACAACTTAACACACGTGTAATGGAGCGCTGCATAGCATGTGCAATACCAAGGCACAGAGAGAACATCAAGGGTGTAAGAAACCTATGTGACAGTCCCTTAGGAGTGGTTGCTTATCTGCAATCAGTGGATCTGCTTGGTCAGGTGGACCATGATAAGTGACAAAACTATCTGTATGTATAAACATTTTGTGATCAAATGGCCCAAGGAATGGTTCAGTCGATTAAAATGGGTTTCCCCATATCCACCAATCATTCAAGCTTGTATTGCACTGTCAGACTGAGAACATGGCTACACAGGTCCAGATGTCTAAGGTGAGTGACACTTTATGGTATTATATGAGCAATAAACCATAACTCACCCTCGGACTTAAAAACTTGTGAACCATCTCCAGTTTATGGCCATTTAAAAGCATAAAATTCTTGCCTTAAACTACACTTTATATGATCTACACTGATACCTGTGAAAATAACCATTACAAGATGGTCTAGGATGATGTGAGGTTTAAGGTTAGGTTTTGTATGCATTAAAGTTTTTGAGAGGCAGATGGACTATTTTGATCATTTAATACCATAGTGGACATCAGCAGGATACCAACCCTACTCTTGTAACTTAGAAGTGGGCTCTTATAGTAAGTAATGTAGTATTTGCTGTCACCAATTTTACTTATTTCATTAGAATGTATAATTACTTTGATGGCATTCCTCCCCTCACCTTCAACCCATATTCTCATTTCAGCATCGCTTTTGAACAAAGTCAGGTCTGGTGAATATAGTATTGAGAACCTGTGCATTGCATGCCAGCTTGTAGACTGTGAAGTTGTTCCTCACCCACGCTTCCTGGGAGGTGTCTGCAATGAATGCCAGGTAAGTTTCGTTTTGTTTCGTTTTTGAAGGCTCCAACATGCATGCATGCATCGGCCTTGGTCACCTAATGGCCGCTCTCCATGCTGCTCGATCCCTGGCAGCCTCCCTGTTCAGTCCCTTAATCCTTAAGTCACACTTAATGACCTCGTCCCATGTCTTTCTCGGTCTACCCCTCCCAACCCCTCCCCCAATATTAACACCTCTCACCCTCTGTACCCTATTATCATCCCCCATCCTCTCCACATGTCCAAACCACCTCAGCCTACATCTCATCACAACACCAATACACTCCAGTCCCATCCTACCTCTCAACTCTTCCATCATAAACCCAGCCCCCCCAGGCCTTGCACGCAGGGACGCACTGCACATCCACCTAATCATTGTCATTTCTGTACATTTAAACCTGCGAATATCCTCTTCCTTTACTGCCCAGGTCTCACTACCAAACAGCATCACACTCCTAACACATGCTGCATACAAAGACCCCTTAGCACGTAAGGAGAGTCCTCTCAATGTCTTGAGAGGCAACAGCTCCCTGAACTTCTTCCAACCACTTCTCACCCTAGCAACCGAGCTAACTCCAGCCCCACCTCTGGCACATAACATGTCTCCCAAATAACGAAATTCCTCCACACACTCAAGAGACTCACCTGCAAGTTCAACCCTCTCACGCCTAACAATCTCCACCTGCTCTCCCCGACACGCCGCACACATGAAATCAGCATCATCTTGCAGTCTACCTCTAATACCACTACATCTCTTGTGCACCCACTTATCACAAACACTGCACAAGATGGAATTGCTTCCCACACCCTTGTGGCAAACTGCACATGGCCACTCTCCCTCTTCTCTGATTGTACCGCCACCAACCCTAGATATCATCACTTTTGTTTTATCTGCATTTACCCTTAAGCCCTTGTACCCCATACCATCTCTCCACTTCTTAAATCTTTCCTCCGCCTCCTTTTCATTCTCCGCAATCAACACCAAATCATCAGCATACAACATCTCCCATGGGAGTCCATCTCTGAAGTCACGTGAGAGGGCTTCAAGCACCATGATAAACAACAAGGGACTCAAAACTGACCCCTGATGCACACCAACATTCACGGAAAACTCATCACTCAAAGCTCCATTCACTCTTACCTGGGTGCGAGCACCCATGTACATGGCCATAACCACCCTAACCAGCCACTCTTCCAACCCTAGCTTTCTCATTGCCCACTTCACCACCTCTCTAGGGACTCTGTCAAAGACCTTTTCCAAATCAACAAAAAACAAAATACAATTCCCTTTTCTTTCCAATATATTTTTCCTGAAGCTGTCGAACAATGAATATGGCATCAGTGGTCCCCCTGCCTGGCATAAACCCAAACTGCATCTGCCAGGTAAGTTACATATAACAAAGAGGTCAGCAGCATGAGGGAAAGCAGTGGGGCTTTTTGTATAGGACGGTTTTGTGGTTCAAGTTTTGAAATAATTGCTTTTGCAAACTGTGACATCACATAGTAGTATATGTAATGGCTACCACTGTTTTATGTATGTCTATCTGTTCATCTTTTGAGCCAGGTAGACAAAGTCGATGGTCATTATTTTTGTACCAAATGTATTTGTATATGTCTGTCAAAAACTCTAATCTCAGAAAGTATTGTTTGTAGAAGGAAAAGTTATTAATAAAAGTTGTTTAGAGTCACAACTTGGGTTCACCTGTCACTCAGCCAGCACTGGGAATCATCCAGTATGAATACATAAATCAAGTTTTCATCTAACAGTATAATTACAGTCTGCCTGGCTTACAGATGATGGGTAGTCTTGTTCATTTACTCATCATTTAATCCTTTGGAGTGAAATAACTGTAGATTAGTTTTTTTTAAGACAACTGCCAAATATCTTCATTAAGGGAAGCCCTTTCCCTCTAAAATGTGTTACCATTAAATTTATTTGGATTTAGGAATCAAGTGAAACATAAATGGATGAAACCTACAGATTGGCATCAGTTTGTGACAAGTGTTTGCAGTGGATGGGTTGAATTATGCAGTGTAAGTGGAAATGTAATAAAGAAACCAAGATTAATTTAATTGTTATAGGAATTATTTTGCTGAACGTTCTCTTGACTTTTTTTTTTTTTTTTTTTCCTGAATTATATCACCCTAAGCATCAGCTAAAGATGACATTAGGAAGATGATAACCAAGCAGTAATTAGGGACAGAACCCTCCATCGAGTCCATCAATGTACTTCTTGCTTCGGCCTTGGTCACCTGATGGCAGCTGTCCATGCCATTCAGTCTCTTGCAGCCTCCCTGTTCAGTTCTTTATCCCTGAAGTCATACTGTATGACCTCGTCCCAGGTCTTTTTTGGTCTTCCTCTCACAGCTTTACCTGCAACGTTCACATTTCTCACCTTCTGCATCCAATTGTCATCTTCCAACCTCTTGATGTGGCCAGACCATCATCACAACACCAATAACTGTACCTTCCAGTCCCCACTCTTCCTTTCAACTCCTCAGTCACAGTCCTAGCTTCCCCAGACCTCAAATTCAAGGATACACTACACATCCATCTAATCATTCTCATTTCTGTATGTTTGAGCCTACGCATATTCTCTTCCCCTGGTTCTCAGATCTCATTATAATTCAGCATTACACCCCTAATACATGCTGCATACAAAATCCCGTAGCACGGAGAGAGAGTCCTCTCGGGGTCAGGAGAGGCAACAGCCCCCTGAACTTCTTGCACCTACTCTTTACCCTAGCCACAGAATTAAATTGAGACCCACTTCCAGTACATAACATGTCCCCCAAATAACAGAACTCCTCCCCACACTCAAGAGACATTAACCCATTTGCACCCAGTGTCCTCAATATAGGACGGAAGTGGGCATTTCCAAAAGTTAATGAAGAAGGGAACCCCAGGGCAGGGACCCATGAGCTTTGTGACTATGAATCGGTAGGCAGAGGGCAGTACCCTTAGTACCCTTCCGTCACAGTCACTCACGCAGGAACCTTGGGAGCTAATGGGTTAACCCCTTAACCGTGGGTCGTCACTTCCGTGACGCATGGGCGCAATGGATCATACCGCAGGGCATCACTTTTGTGATTTTGTGTTGTTTTGAATTCGGCCGGGCTTTCAGATGGTGACTTGTATCATCTATCAGCACTGCCAATGTCCAACAATAGTCAGAGCTGCTAATGTCATCAGTACTCCCATCCATTGATGACAATTTAGCCATTTTCCCCCATTCTAGACTCCCCTCCCTACCTCCCCTTCATTACCCTCTTGTGTCGTCTGCTCAACCGCTCTCCGCTGCGTAAATCTTCCCCAGATTTTTCCACTGATTTCATCCATTGAATTGCGCCCTATGCCCTATTCTTATACAAAATAATGTATATATATAAAAAAAATAAGGTAATTGATAGTGCCATACACCTGGAATTGGCTAATTATCACTTGGCAACATCCAACCTGCACTCGTTCGCTAATTTCCCCAGCTTTTTTCCCCGTGAAACTTGCCATATGAGCTATTCTCGTAATATAAATGTATATAAGAAAGGATGGGAGAAGCCTGAGTGATATTTATAATGTCTAGATTTCGTACAACTTATTTCTTAGCTTATACATTAGCAGGTTTTCAACTCTTGGCTACCAAGATACGTATTCTTTATTCAATTTGCTCTCAGGCTACCGAGATACGTATTGTACATTCAGTTCGCTCTCGTCCTTCACGGTGAAATCACGTCACAGTAGCGCCGCTCCGTTTGTGCTGCTTTTGCGCCCATTATAAAAGGCCCTGTGACCTCTACCCCTACTAAACATCATGTGGGAAGCGGTAAAGGACTGTAGTTATATATAAGTGTAATAAAGTACTGGAAATAATAAAGTATGAGTGTGTATATGAGTAAGAAATAACAGAATACCAGCGGCGAATTAGCACGAGTAGGAGGCTCGTTCACGCCTCTATTTTACGTTGCTTTCACAGTGTTTTTTTTTTGGGGGGGAGTATGGATTCCAAACTACTTGGAAATCGTTGAATAGTGTTTCTAGTGTTAATATCTGGCAGTGGTATTCATATTACGGGAAGTCGGGAAGTGTAAAGTGGAGATTTAGTTACCCAACTTCAGAAATCTTCACAAGTCCTACTGTAGTCGATGAGAAAGCTGAAGGTATGTGCCATATGCATGTTTAATTATAATGTTCTAGGACTGATAACTGATATTTGGCAAATATTTTTAAAAAGTCAGTCGGAGCGAGGATTTGCCCCGCGGGATGGGCACGGCGCACGTCTGATAACCCCGCGGTTTAAGGGTTAAAGAAAGTTAAATCCATTCAAGCCTAACATTCTCTGCATGCTCTCCCTGACATCGCACACACAAAATCACCATTATTTTGCACTCTACCTCTATTATCACTACACCTTGTAAACACCCACTTATCACAAACACTGCACAAGATGGAGTTACCTCCCACACCCCTGTCACAAACTGCACATGAACACAGTCCTTCTGCTTTCATAGTATTACCACCATCCCTTGATATCACCACTTTTGTTTTATCCCCATTTACTCTCAAACCCTTGTGCCCCATTCCATCTCTCCATTTCCTAAATATTTCCTCTGCCTTCCTTTCATTCTTAGCAACTAATACCAAGTTATTAGCATACAACATCTCCCATGGGAGTCCATTTCTAAAGTCACACGAGAGAGCTTCAAACTGCATGATAAACAACAAGGGACTCAAGGCTGATCCTTGATGAACTCTAATACTCACAAAAAACTCATCAGTTAAATCTCCATTCACTTGCACCTGGTTGTGAGCACCCACATACATAGCCATAACCACTCAAACCAGCCTCTCTTTGATCCCAGGCTTTCTTATTGCCCACCTCACCATTTCCCTAGGGAGTTTGTCAAAGGCATCGAAATCAATAAAAACAAAGAACAGCTCCGTTTTCTTTCCTATATACTTTTCTGAAGCTGTCGGACAGTGAGTGTGACATCAGTGGTCCCTTTGCCTGGCCTAAACCTAAATTGTATTTCATCAGTATCCACTCTTTCCACACCAAATAAGTGCATGCTCTCCAGGAAACTTTGTATACTACTACACTGGGTGGTAACCTAACAGTTAATTCCTGGAGCAGGGATAAAACAATGTTGGCCCTTTACTCCATGCATTCAGAAACAAGAAAAAGGTGTCACGTGGGATGGGGACTCCCCATACTCTTTGAAACTACAATAAAACTCCTGAAGGCCTTGGATCGGGTCCTGTGTCTCCCCAAGGCCAAGACATATTTGATCAGTTCTTTAGATGTGTGGTATATTAAAGGTGTGGATGACTAATGAAAGAGTGTGGAAGTACTGTAGTTAACCCATCCCATCCGGGTGTCGTGTTTACATGTCCACTCGGGGCTGTCTGGGTGACATGTATACATGATCTAGTGTTTTGCGGCATTGTTTGAATACTCCGCGGGTTATTTCCACCACACGCAGCCACTGGCAACCTTCCTGCATTCATCTGAGTCATGCTTCAGTCACCTGCTTACCTTTTTAATGGACAGACCTAAGCAAAATGTTTTCCCTGTGTCTGGATCCTTGGCTGTGTGCCCGCAGCTGCCTACTTCAACATCAGTGAAATCCAAAGGCCAGAAAAGAAAAGGCCTTAGTGTAAGTGCGATAGGGGAAGAACTTGAGGTGACATTATCATTAATTGTGAGTGGAAAAAGTGATTCTTCCTCTCAGGAAAGTGACCGCCGTAATGAGTGTCAATATTTATGCGTCGTGTGAGGAGGGTGGTGGACGGGACTCCACTGTGCGCCCATCATTTCCCCCTGTACTCTCATCTCCAATTAGGGTGGAGGATGTGACTCCACTGTACACCCATCATTTCCCCCTGTACATTCATCTGCAATTTCCGATGATGGGAATGATTCGGAGAGTATTGATAATCCGGGAGAGGTGGATATTGGAAAGGATAAGGAGGTGGAAGAGGAGATAGGGAGTGAAGAAAGGGAGGAGGAAGCAAGGTGCGTTGAGCCTCGCGCCACCCCTTTCTGTTTACGTAAATATTGGAAGCGGAAAGTTTGTTTTGTGATGAAATCAGTGCCTTACATTTTATTGAAAGTTTCTGTGTGTGTATGTTTCTTATGATGAAAAAGTACAAATCACAGGAAAAAAAAATTTATAGCGGAAAATGTAGTGGAGTGGAGAAAGGGAGGAGGGAGGGAGAAGGAAACGTGGCGCCTTGCGCCACTGCTCTGTCTATGTGAATAATGGGAGCAGAAAGTTTTCCATGATGAAATCAGTGCCTTATTTTTTTACTGAAAATTTTCTTGTGTGTACAGTAATCGCTGTAATAACCGGAGGCCCAATTCCCAGACACCCCAATGTCCGGACATTTTAGGCCTGGGTCTTCGGAACCCAAAAATGGCCAGAAAATGAAAAAAAAACAAAAGAACAAAAAATCCAACATTTTTTTCAACCGTACTTTGAACTTGGCGCTTGGTGTTGAACAGCTGTGTTTTTGCGCAGAGTAGACCGGCCCCCTGCTTCCTCTCCTCCCCAGTTTCCACCTAACTACCATCATGACTAGGGACTTGTTGTAATGGCTGCCACTCATGCCTGTTTTGTGAATAAACAGTGAATAAACTGCAATACCTCGCCACTAGACCACATGGGAATTTACAGTGTTGTGCATTGTTAAGAAATTAGAAGTCAGAGTGCAAAGGATTTAGTTCAGAGTGCAAACTGGTGTGGCGCAAGAACAGAATGTGCAGTGTTAAGCAGTTATAATTCACAGTGCATAGGATTAAGTGCAGCACATCACTGGATTACTGTACATGCTTCAGGAGCATTTTCACCACTGTCAGAGCCTTACAGGAGGTGGGTTAATCTTTGTAACGGCCATGGACATGTTGTGAGTACACTGGCAGCTGCTAAATATTTTCCATACTCATCTTTACTTCCTCATTTTCTGGTTCCATTTCGTTTATTTCATGCTTTCTGTCCCTTATTTGTGTGAACAGGGTCTTAAATAGGTGCTGTTCATGTCTGGTTGGGAGTTACAGTACCCTGTCAACTGCTAAATATTTTCCATACTCGCCTATAATTCCTCATTCTCTGGTTCTTTTTCATTTATTTCATGCTTTCTGTCCCATATTTGTGTGAATAGGGTCTTAAATAGGTGCTGTACATGTCTGGTAGGGAGTTATGTTGGTTGTTTTCTGAGTTAGGCTGGGTTAGGGTCCATAAGTACCTGTCCAGAAGGCTCAGGCCCAATTTCCAGACATGCCTTTGGCTCTATTACATCAGGTATTGGAGGGATTACCGTATACTGATTATGATGAAAAAGTCTAAATCACAGGAAAAAAAATTCTCTTACAGTGGAAAATACAGTGTTTTTGATTATGGACTATGTGTATAACTATGTTGTTCACAATATTTTTTGTAGGTTTTATGTAGTATTGGTGGTATTATTTGTAGTAGTAGTTCTAGTTGTAGTAGTGGTAGTTGTATTAGTAGTAGTTTTAGTAGTCATAGTTGTAGTAGTAGTAGAAATTGCAGTATTATTTGTAGTATTTGTAATACCCAAACATCTATTTGCACAGTGGTGCCAGAATCGAGTGAGAAACCAAGCCAAACATCCATCTGTGTGTGTATTTACCTAATTGTATTTACCTAATTGTGATACAGTAAGACCTCACTATAACGGACTAATTGGGGCTCAGGCCAGTCCGAAATATGCGATTTTCCGATAAAAGCGACATCCGGACTTAACCCTGCTAACCCGGACTTTTTCCGATATATCAGACATTAGTCCGGATTGCATCGGTAGTTTTCACCACCATTGCAGTATTGTACTGTGTTATACCTTCACTACATTAATCAGATGGTATAATAATACTGTACTATGCACTGAAAAACATGTCTTTTACTTGTCTTATTGTGGTGAACATAGCTGAAACTGTCAGGCAGCCCGGACTGCTTTCTGGCTATATCGGACTTTTTCCGATATATAGGGGTTTAGTCCGGTAGCTCCTCGAGTCCGATAAAAGCGAATTCTGGTCTACTGAAGTCCGTTATATCGAGGTTTTATCCCGTCTCTGTTTCTCAATAAGTAAAACTTTGCTTTAAACTCGTTTAAGTTTTTAGACTGGACGATCTCTTTGTCCAGGCTGTTCCACAGGTCTATGCATCTATAAGGAAAACTATATTTCTTGATGGCCTTCAAGCAGCTTGGCTTCTTTAGTTTCATTCCGTGTCCCCTTGTTACCCTCTCATCCCACACAAACAGATTTTCTCTGTCAGTTTTATCTACTCCTATCATGGTCCTGAACACTGCAGTCATGTTGCCCCTCTCTCTCCTTTCCTCTAAGGAAGGCAAATCCAGCCTCTCCAGCCTCTCTCTGTACGACAAATCTGCCAGACTGGGGACCATCTTGGTTGCTGTTCTTTGTATTCTCTCAGTCTTGGTTATATCTTTCTTTTTGTGTGGGGACCACACTACTGCTGCATATTCTAACCTGGGACGGATCATGGCCACTATCAATTTTTTCATCATCTCCTCATCCATGTAATGAAATGCCACTCTTATATTGGTCAAGAGTTTATATGTCTCTCTAACTATCTTACTTATGTGCTTTTCAGGTGACAAACTATCCTGAACCAGCACTCCCAAATCTTTCTCTTCTCTCACTTTTCTAATTGGTTCACTACCCATCAAATAATTCAGTGATGGCCTCTTGGTACTTTTACCCATTTCCAATATTTTACATTTTTTTTGCATTGAATTTCATTTCCCACATCCGGCTCCAATCATGTATCTTATCCAGATCCTCCTGTAGCATTCTACAGTCCCCTTCAACCTCTACTTTTCTCAAGATCTTTGCATCATCAGCAAAGAGACTTGCGTAACTGTTCACTTCATCTACCATATCATTTATGTAAATCAGGAACATTACTGGTGCCAACACCGAGCCCTGTGGGACACCACTCGTTACTTCCTTCCATCCAGATGTCCTGTCCTTTATTACTGTCTTCATTTGTCTGTCACTCAAAAAGTCTCTCATCCATTCCAGGAGGCTTCCCTTCAGTCTTCCGATATGCTCTAATTTCCATATTAGTCTCTTGTGGGGTACCTTGTCGAAGGCCTTCTCCAGATCTAAATACACACAGTCCACCCAACCGTCTCTCTCCTGTAGCACGTCAGTTGCCCTTGAGTAAAAGCTCAATAAGTTTCAAACACATGACCTCCCACTTCTGAATGCAAACTGACTTTCAGTCAGAATATTCATCCCCTCCAGATATTTTATCCATCTATCTTTCAGGATTCTCTCAAACAAATTTCGCGACCATGCTGGTTAGGGACACTGGTCTATAATTCAGGGGTTCTTCCTTGTTTTCTCCCTTATAAATTGGTACCACATTTGCCCTCTTCCATTCCCAAGGCATTTTCCCTTCTTCCAGGGAACACTCAATTAAACTGTGAATCTTATCCGCCAGTTGTTCTCTGCATTCCTTCAGTACCCAATTAGAGATTCCATCTGATCCTGGGGCATTCCTTACATCTTGAGTTCCCAGTAATTTATACACTTCCTGCACTTCCACTTTTATATCTTTTATCACTGCATTTCTAGTCACTCCCTCCCCCTCCTCAAAATCCCTTTCCTTGGTGAAAATCAATTGGAAACATTTGTTCATTATTTCAGCTTGCATTACCGCATCCTTGTAGACCTCTCCTTCTACTTTCAGTTTGGTGATTCCTTCCTTTTGCTTCAATTTGCCATTAACAAATCTATAAAACAATTTGGGTTCGTCCTTACATTTGTCAATTATACCTTTTTCAAAGTTCCTTTCTTCCTCTCTACGTATACTTGTATATTCATTTCTAGTTCTTTAATATTCTTCCTTTGTTCTGATATTACCTTTCTTTCTCCATTTGTTCCACACCATGTCCCTCTCTTTTTTTTCTGTCATACATCTTCTATTAAACCACTCCTTTTTCCTGTTTACTTTCCCCCTTACTCTTGGCACATATTTTTCCACTCCCAAATTATAGAGGTCTAAAAAGATATCCCACTTCCTCTGTATCTCTTTTGTCTCTCTGAATTTTCTCCATCCGCATTTTCAAAAAAATTTCTCTCTCTCTCTCTCTCTCTCTCTCTCTCTCTCTCTCTCTCTCATTTACTCTCTCTCTCTCTCTCTCTCTCTCTCTCTCTCTCTCTCTCTCTCTCTCTCTCTCTCTCTCTCTCTCATTTACACTGTTTACATATTATACACATTCACATTTCACTCAGGGGGTCTCACTTGAATGTTTACTCCTACTCCAGTAAATACTGACTCCATGTTTGCAATCCTTGCTTGCATCCTGTGCATGGCCAACAGTAATATACCAAATACAATGGAGAAGATTATAAAGACAGTTGGAGCTGAGCTATACACATAATATGGGTTGAACATACTCATACTTACTTCTTCCTTGGGCTTCATTGTTTCATTGATTAATTGCATAGTTTCAAACTTAGGTGAAGTCAACTTAATACTTGTGCTCATATTTAAATTCATCTCATGTAGTGGTTGGAAGTACTTGTGTGTGTGATTAAGAAAGGCATAGTGATCATTTGTAAGTAATGTGGAGAAAGATGATGTAAGTACAGTACAATAGTCAGGTGCTATGTATAATCCTGATGCTGAAATATGAGATGGTGGTATATCTGGACAAATGAAAACTGATGTGTTATGAGTGACGTAGAAGAACTGTGAATGCCCGATGCACTGATGAGTTTTATCTGGATCCAATTTGAATTTGCAGTGCAGATGAATGTCATGATTCCTTATGATAGCCATTTCTCAAGGGACTGTTCCAGTAGGCTGAAACATGAAAATGTACGCATGTAAGGATGTTTTTTCACTGGTGAAAGTGACAGTGTCCTGTCTCTTGGAGACCATGATGAGTTTGGTGTCAGTGTTGATGATGACAAAAGTGTCATTATTCTTAGAAGGAAAAGAATAGATTTGATAGACTGTGAACAGACTATCTGTTATGAATGGTACATGAACTATTACTGATGTGGGGATTAGAGTCACTTCTGAGTATGGATAATATAGCATGATGTTTCTGCTCTGGAATAAAGGCTTCAAACTAGGTTTATGTATGACATGACTGATGATCTGACATAGATCGCAAAGTGGAAGTAGATTAATGGTGATTTTGCCATTACCTGCATTTGCAGTACCTTTCATCATTGCTTGATAATGAACTCTAGTATTGTCTAACTAAAGTAGTATTATGTCAATATGTTCCATGATTACTGAGAAGTGTTGGAAGAGTGTTAGGTTACCTTCCGTTGCATTTATTTTGTCCACACTCCGGTGAATGATACTTTCTGCCTTTCTGAGATTTTTGACAATTGTCATCATTACTGTGTTTTGATTGTCAACTAGCTTATGTTGATATGTTAAAACC
>JAGKTI010003406.1:15084-28245 GCA_018397915.1 Birgus latro
GACCAGGCGCTTCGGCCCCAATGGTCGATAGGGGAAAAAAAAAAATAGGGAGGCAGTTGAGATCTGGCTCAACTCAGTACCCGACTGACTCTGTTTTATCTCTTTTTGTTAACTTCACCTTGACCTTGTGTGTGTTAGTGCTGTGTTAGTTGTGTGTTAAATTTAAGCTAGTAGAGGTTAAGTTAGGTGATGGGATGTTAATCTTAAATAATAAAGTTGTGACTTTACTTTGGCTGTATTAATAAATCTTTGCATTAAGGAGTAAGTCACTTGAGTAAGAATAAGAACCTAAGTCACTGACAAGATATAAAATTTAGAAACCTATAAATCATAGCCATCATATTTTACTCTCAATGTTTATGACTCAAGCTTGTGATAACTTCATATCCCCCAGTGACTACCTCATTTCTGACCTATGAGGTTGTCACATTGCACATACCGCAACCAAACAACCCCCACCCTCACAACCTTCAACCCACCACGACACCTCACCACCAGCTGCCGCCCCACACCCCGCATCTGACTCGTACAACTTTTACTTTTCACCCTACCGTACCTCATCCTCTCCCTTTACCCACTTCCCCCTCCTCACCCTCAGCAACCTCACCTCAGGATTTGCCTCCTGCCCTCACGCCACCACCACTAACCCAGCCGTCCAGCCCTGCGACCCCACCAGACCTCTCATCGCACCCCCACCAACGCACACCTCCCATCGCCACCCACACACAACCAAATCGTCCCATTCACCTCCTCCACACACCTCACCCACCCACACCACCACCCCGACACCACCTCCAGAACCCTACACCCCGCCACCTGCACCCTCAGCATGCCTGGCCACTACACCACGCCGCTGTTCACCACCAACACCAGTCCTCACCACCACAACGACCCGATCCGGCCGCCTCTCATGCCCACCATCCAGATATACCACCACACCTTCACCCACACCCTCGACATCACCCACACCACCAAAAACATCCACTCTCACCCCCACACACCAAACACAACCCCTGTCACCCTCCCTATACACCAGGCACAGTGGAAAATCCCACCCCCTCAACTCGCCAGGGGGAAAATTAGCACCACCATATAAAAGCAGGGCAGCACCACCACTAGCCAGCATACAGCCACAGGACACCGACCCATCACCAATAATGAGGATCCAACGAGTGACATGGATTCCAACCCAGAGAAAACACCTGCATGTACGTGGGACACCTAACCTCCTCCAACACGCACAACACTCCACCCTCCGTGTCACCTACACACCCCATCAACAACTCAACCAGACCACTGACCACTGGACCAACTTCCTTTACCACCTGACACCTTCCCACCAAGCTGCCCTCTCAGACACCTAACACCTCCAGCCACGTGGACATGACTTTCTCCCCCACCACGGTGGTAAAATGCCCACTCTGACAGGAGAACCAGGGAGGGATGCCGCAACCCCCACCCTAGGAGGAGACCACAGGGAGGCAGATGTCGCAACACCCACCTGAGGAGGAGACCACAGGGTGGCAGATAGAGAGCATAAAGGTTCAGACAAAGAGGGGCTCACATCCCTGACTACCCTACTTCCCTCTCACCCTCAACCCACGACCCAAGGCAGCAGTTCCAGCTACCTACTCTCCAGCCGAGACAGCCCTCACCAAGTTCGGGGTGGGACTACCTCCTTAGTCCCAAGCAGTTCCGCAACACAGGCCACCGTCCGTGTCAGGTACGAGGCAGAGCAGGCCACCACCCACTCCTCTGCTGCACCCTCCTGTAGGACCACGACACAGGCCACCATCCATGTCGGATACGAGGCAGAGCAGGCCACCACCCACTCCTCCGCTGCACCCTCCTGTAGGACCACGACACAGGCCACCATCCGCGTTGGGCAAGAGGCAGAGCAGGCCACCGTCCGCTCCTCACCTACAGGCACACACAGGAACAGCACCACGACAGAGGCCACCGTCCATGTCAGGTACAAGGCAGAGCAGGCCACCGTCCGCTCCTCAGCTGTTACCTGTGGTGGCACCACGGTACAGGCCACCGTCAGTAGCGGGCAGGGAGGATTGGCTACCGTCTGTCCTCCGGCTGCCCCCTCCACAGGGCGCAGGACCGTGACACAGGCCACCGTCCGTGTCGGGCAGGGTGAACAGGCCACTGTCCGTTCACCTCCTGCAGTCCCTGGAGCTAGAGGAACTGCCGTGTCGGCCACCGTCTGCTCCCTATCCTCTACTCCTAGGACGTTCCCTAAGGAGGACGTCCCTGGCTCGGCCCACCACCATTCCTGTGGCCAAGTAGGACTCTCTCTCTCTCCCCACAGAAGTGAACCCCTGGAGGAACTGCATCTAGAGGAGATCTGGAGCAGCCCCGATAGTCAGCCCGGGATCCACGCCCTGCAACTGGCTCCCTGACTACGCCTCCGACTGCCGGACTCCTGACAAAAGAGCCGATGCAGACCACCCCTCATGATGGAGGGTTAGATGATGCAGGTATCTAACATTTCCTGGACCTGCCGGTCCTCCTCAGCTCGTTGTTTAAGGTTTTTTGCCTCGATGGTTGACGAATGGGTGGTCCTTCCATGTGGATCTCGTGGGTCAGGACGGTTGTGTGGCCAATGTCTGCTGGTCCTGACGCGAACAGGTCCTGAAAGTCCAGAAGTAGGTGTCGGAGGCTGTCTGCTTGGTAGGGTGAGAGATGAGGGGGCGGGGGGGGGCAAGGAGGGGGGGAGCACGGAAGTGTGCAGGGCTCAGCCTCTTCCATTTCTTCCACCACTAATCCTCTGGGCAGGGTGAAAGGGATGGCGGAGACATTCACGATGCACACTACGTCACGGTGGCGGGGGGAGGAAGGTGGGGGAGATTAAGCAGGAGGAAAAGGTTCCAGGGGATAGGGTTGGGTAGAATAGGATGGAGGTCCTGGTGGGTCTATTTTAAGCGTAGCCAGGCCTCGTGGTGAGGGGGGATGGTCAGGGTGGAGGTGATGGTAGTAGGGAAGGTGGTGTGAGGTGGGGTACGCACGTGCAGAGGGGCTGGGGGCTGGAGTACAGAGGATGATTAAATTGAAGGCGACGCTCGTAGCAGTAGATGTTGGTTCAGAATTTTTGGAGGAGATCTAACCTCAGGTATCCGTCGTATGCACAGCCGGATGAGTCAAAAACGGTGAATTGGTGTAGTGCAGAGACCTGCTGGTGGGTGTCTGCATGTAAGGCCTGAGTCTCCCCACGTATGGGTAGGGGGCCATCTCCCGCATCCACAAGGTGAGTTGAGGTGGCGAATAGCGCGCTGAAGGTGGGACGGTGACGGGAGTAAAAGTGAGCATAGAGGCAGAACCTGGCCACTGCCGTATCGACCAAAAGCCTTGCCTTTACCTCATTCAGTCTCATCTTGTTACAGACTGGGGGGCGGTATTTCTGTGAGGTGGCCCCACCACCGTGGGGAGGTGCGGGGGCGGGCCTAAAAATCCAGCTGTTGGGGTGTATCGTCGACCTCGGGTTCTGTGTCCCTGGGGTTGGTGCAGGTGGCCGTTGGAGCTTCGTCCTCGGTGCCCTCATCGTCCAGGGATGAGACCTTATGGCGCCCCGGGTGGTTGTCTTGTATTGGGCAGCCTTGAGTTGCTCCCAACTGTCAAGGAGGGGGGATTTGTGGCTGCATGCTGTGAATTCCCAAGGATTAGTGGAAATCAAGTTGCTTTCTCTGGTGTCGGGGCACTTGCGTGAGGGGTGGACCCTGGGAATAGAGGGTGCTGGTGTAGGACTTGGCTGGACTGGAGGTGGCTGAGGGTTGCGTGGCAGCACTGTTTTCTGTGTGGGGAATTTACTCACAGCACCGATCAGTTATGGGGTGGTATGGCCAGCCAGGAGGCGACGTACGAGCTGGATATCTTTGTCCAGGTCTCCCGTGGGGTCATGTATGGTGAAGTGCTCCCTGATAGCACAGGGGAGGATCCTGATCAGGGTGCTGAAGGTATGTTGCTCCCTGGTTTCCATACTGTACTCCAGGTATGCGGTGGTGACGAGTCGCCTGGCCTGGACGAGTGAGTCGTCAAGGTTTCCGTCATAGGTTAGGGAGTTGAGCTGTGATAATGCCATGACTTTCCCTAAAGAAGGGGTGACTGCTTGGGTCACTGGTTGGGTGAATTCCGCCCATGTCAGCTCTGGGACGATTTTTGGTGCAATAGTGGCTACTGCTTTGCCCCGCAGAGGCAGGGTTACTGCTATTCTTTGTCTGTCTGTATCGAACCCTATGTCCAAAAATGGTTTGACTATTTCTAGGTAAGTGTGGTGCGGCAGGTGGCCGTCACCTCCCTACTGGTGTGGCAGGTGGCAATCACCTCCCTGCTGCTGCGGCAGGTGGCTGTCACCTCCCTGCTGGTGCGGCTGGTGGCTGTCACCGAAGTTGGGTCCCTTCTGCTGGAGGTGCGGCTGGTGGCTATCGCCTGCCCGGTGGTGCGGCTGGTGGCTGACACCGATGCCCTCTTCCCTGGAGGGTTTTTAGTGCAAAAGCGGCTGGTGGTCATCTCTCCCTGTGCGCGGCTGGAGGCCATCACCTGGTGTGAGCGAGGGAGAGAAACAGCAAGTGAGTAGCTGGTGGCCGTCTCCTGAGTGCTGTCTGGGGCTATGAGAATAGCCCCAACCTCAACCTGGCGAGGACTGGTCCGGCGAGATGTACTGCGCTGTGACTGCTACCTTGGTATTGAGGCACCTGAGCGTGAGAGAGGCGTAGGGGAAAGGTACAGGTATGCCGTCTCGCACTGAGCCCGTGCTCACTGTATTTACCTCTCGGTTTTCTCCTCCTAAGGTGGGTGTCATATTTAGGTGAGGTGTTTTGGTGGTGTGTATTTCATATATAGTCTGTATACTCGATTTGCCAATGTTAGCCACCTAGAATGGCAGAGCTTTCCAGGCTGCCTAGTTTCTAGACTTGTGCTGTAATATCCATCCTTGATCGCCAAACAAATCTTGTACGGGTACTTCTAATCATCTCTGAGGTCCTTAACTATGGCATCGTCTAGATGTGGCAAAGCAGAAGAAATGATCTCATGAAATTTTACAGATGGTTTACTTTGACAATAAGGAAGCTCTTTTCCAATCGGCCCTGTGAATAATCTTGGTCCATGAGTTACTCCATCTACCTCTTGAAAGAAATGTCCCAGTGGGAGTTCATTGCAGTGCAAAAGACACACAAACCAGTGTAATGAATGTCCTACATGATCCTCAAGAGTTCTAATTGTCCCATTTCTCCAGCCGGTGTTGATGTTTGTTCCGTCACACCCCACAGCTGGTAGCTTCTTTGGGTCATGATCACTCAAGGACATTTGAATTGATGCACATACTGATTTACCTGTTTCATCTTTGGGTACCACATGCCCTAAAAAGTTACGTCCTGGTTCTGCAATAAGAACAATATGCTCCTCTGTAATGTTCTTTCTGTGATAAGCACCATCCTCTAATTTATCCTGAGTAAGGGTCACATCTTTTTGATCATCAAAACTCGTCTTGATTCCAGCTTTCAGTCATTGCTTCTAAATGACGCTGGGCTCTCACTTTGTGTCTGTCAATAACGCTGGTACTATCACTGTTGCTTATGAGGCCCATATCCTGTAGAGCAGCAGTTGCTACTGCTGCAGCAGCCCTGTCAGATAAGCCGTATCTGTCGCTCTCTCTAGCAACAGTTCTCAGAGGAGTTAGCATCTGTGTTGTATTTGTTGGGTTTGCTTTCAATCCTTGGGATTCAGAATCTATTTCCACTGATTCTTCACTTTCATAATTAAACATATCTTCTAATTCAACTGACTGTAACTTCCTTTTCTGAGTTTTCATATACCTGCATTTGTGTCTTCAGTTTCTGTTCTGTTTTGTTTCCTTTGTAAATTGGCTGTCTCTGCCTTATCCAGTGTAGATATACACATTTTCTGGAGTGGTCGCTGGTATTTCAAAAAGTCTTGTTCCAACCTGGTAACTTTCATTTCTTTTGGGCAAAGACACTGTTCTACACACTGGCAACAAGCCATGTCAAATAGTTTAAGACTTGCATCACTAAATTCCTGTACCTTTGTTTTTGTTGATTTTGTATCCATTTGGTGCTTGGGAATCTTTAATATCTGATTTCTGTATGTATTATGGTATCTTAAGATTCTGTCTGTTACTGATTTCAAGTTATATATTAGGACTGATACTAACTTCCAAACACCAATCACCATTTCAGCTAATTTACTTGAACAAATCGCACATCTGGCTATTTCTCGGAATTCTGCTCATCTTTGATTTTCTTTGCTTCATAAAAGTAATGTTTCATAATGTCTCTGTATCTGGAGAGGCAGTAAGTTTTAAGTCTTTTAGCTTGTCCAAACACAACATGTTCAGTAACACTCCTGGTGAGAAGTTTCATTTTTTAACTTTCCGCCATCATAATGTGTTAATTTCTGCTTTGTGCTGTGAAGAAAGAGAGAGAGAGAGAGAGAGAGAGAGAGAAGGAAAGCAGTCAGATATTCATGTAATATCAATGTTAAGGCTATAATAAAGTATTTAATGAACAAATTGGACAGAAAATCCGATTCAAAAGACTTGTACAACATACCATATACCATATATTTTACGAGCATACATGCGTAAATACCTCAAAACTTTAATGTCTTGGTGACGTCTTAATAATTTGGCAGTGAATTATGTCAGTAGATGCAAAAAACATATACCTCGCCAATTCAAAATTAGAAAATTTCACTCCACCCTAGTGTTCATCCCCCACTGTACAATTTTTACATGCACTTCATGTAGATGTTACCTGTTGTGGCCCTGTCAACCAACATGACAAGGTGCGGCAGTTTGGTTCAGTTACCTTGGTTGCAGGGTAAGGTTTGTGTTATGGTGTAACGGCACATCACGTGAATATGTAGTCTTCTTGTTGCATGCTATTTGGATTGTAGGGTTTGCTATAGTTTGCATTTTATTAGGTAAGAAATTTGTGCCTCAACTAGGGAAAACAGGAGAGCCTTTGCTTATTTTTAGTTAATATGTGTGATCCCTTTTGTGGGCATACAACGACTGTTGTTTTATGCGAGCAAGAGGCGGACCACACCACCTATGCCACATATTTGACTACTCGTACTTGTACACGTAGGCGAGAGGTGAACTTATTACCTGTCGTGTTTCTGAGGGGCAACTTCTCGTCCCGTCAAATACACAGACTCACACTGGGTTCTTATTCAAGACCAGGTCGGCATTTCTAAGGAAAGGACTGGGCACAAAAACAAGGCATTGAACTGTTACACACATGTTTTACAAATATCTTCCCAGAGACAAATATTACAACACTAGATACAATAGATTCTGGGTTGGCCGGAAGTGGGTTAGTACAAGGTTTGACTGAATTACAATCTGTCTCTATACCGGCTTAGAGAAAGCATGGTAGAATACACCCAGTATTTACGGTACTTCTATTACACTTATACTTTGGACACAGAAATACACTTGTTATAATTTCCCAATATAGTATAGCACTGGACGGCACTGATACAAGCGTTCAATTACGATAACACTATGTCGATAGATACAAATCTGGTTGGCAGTCTATCATGGAAGGAGCCGGCCACGCTGTAGAGCACTGAGAGGGGGGACTGCGATATTTTAGAGAAACACTCGGAGATGGCTAGACACACGGTGACTAATGTGCCTGTACACTGGGGAGGGGGAAGATTAATAAACAAGGGGTGGCACGATCACTTTGTGGGTGTCGTTTCCAAAGGACACGGTGTGGGTAGCTTTACGAACACTGGCGTGCCTTTACACTAGGGAGGGAGAGAATTAATAATCAAGGGGATGGTACGATTGATACGATATAGTTTTCCTGTTTGGTCACCATGGTGTTTCATCCACTGGGGGGGAGTGAGTGACATTACACAAGCGGGGGCCACAGGACTCCATTCTTGATATACCATAGACTAGGATCACTCAGGGGCTCGTCCAATCTTATATGCTGGGCTTTTCTGGTCACTTAATCATGAGAACACACTGTAAGGAATCACTCACGTTACACATACGACTGCATACTTATATCTGGATCTAAGAGGTGCACACTGGTAAAGTCCGTCTTCTTCACTATCACTGGTGGGCCGAAGGTTGATCCCTCTGTCAGGAGGGTGGACAGAGAGACATGCCTTGACAGGGCCCCACACGTAGGTGCGGGGCTTGGGGCTCAGTCCGAAGAGAGCCAGGAGGTGGGTCTGACGCCGGGTCTGGGACAGGCCCGGAGAGGTCCCACCAGCAGGTAAGTCGCGCCCTGGTGTTTGGGGCGGCTCCTGGGGTGTCTGAGGACCCGGGGTGGCTGGACTGTGGCAACAGCTGGAGGACAGCATCGCCATCAGGGCCGAATCATGGGAACCTCGGGGCGGGGAGTGGTCGACAGGGCCCAACGCCGGCTGCTACGTCTGCTGGAGCTCCACCTTGGCTGCTGCTCGCACTGGCAGAGCTGAAGGGAACTAAGTCCTCGGGTAAGGCCTCGCCAAGGCTCCAGGAATGGGTCCTCCCCAGTCACTCCCTCTGCAGGGGAAGGGGTGCGTCCCGCCTGGCCACAGGAAACCGGGTGGGCCAGGCAAGGAACTTCCCCATCAGGAGATATCCTGGGAACAGAGGGTGAGGAGTGGACTGTGGCCAACTCTGCCTCCCCCCGTACAGCTAGTGGCCAGCACGGCAGTTCCTCTGCCCCGTTGGAGCTTAGGGCTAGCACGAGACACAGCTTGCTCTATCCTGTCTCCACAAGGGGAGTGAGAATCTCCTGTAGGAGAAGAGCAGACTATGGCCTGCTCTGCCTCTGGCTCGACGCGGCTAGTGGCCAACGTCGTGGTCCTGCAGGGGACTATAACCCTGGTATGGCTAGTGGCCTGTACCATAGAGCAGGGAGCACTAGTAGCAGAGGGACGGACAATTGCCGGTCCTGCCTCGTACCCAGCACGGCTTGTGGCCGGTGCTTCGGCGTTACTCTGGTGGGAATGACTACAGGTAGTGGATGACTGGTGGCCTGTCCTGCCCGACCGACATGGCTTGTGGCCCGTGCCGCGGCCCTGCAGTGGAGATGCAACTGGGGAATGGATTGTGGCCGGTTCTGCCCCTTTCCCGGCATGGACTATGGCTGGTACCGCGGCATTGCATGGAGTTGTAGAAACAACTCCACCTCTTACCTGGCGAGCCGATTTCCAGCCGGAGACTAGGCGCCAGCGACTGCTACCTTCCCTGGACATCCATTGGGAGTAAGAAGGGCATCGGGGAGAGATACAGGTGTGCCGTTCCTGTTCCGGGCCGCTCAGAGTCAGCGGCGGACCCCTGGTTGTCCTTGGGGAGCTGGGGGTGCTGATGTCGTCTGCACCGGCGTCTGGGTGGTGTGCAACCCTTACTCCTAACTCCTGCATTTTGCCACCCTCCCCTGTAACAAAGTCATGACCCCGTGACAGGAGGTGGTACAGGTCGATGTTGGGCATTTGGTGGAAGGGTGTGAGGTGATGCAGGAAGATGGTCCAGTGGTCGGTGGGTATGTTGGGCTGCATGTGGTGGGAGTAGGTAATGCGAAGAGTGGAAGGGTGGCTCGCCTGCTGGAGAAGTCGTAGTAAGTGGTGTGTGCTCCGGACACGATTGTGTAGTCAGAAGGAGGGGATCCAGGTTATCCTCATGATGTGCATGGTGGTGGCGGTGGTGGTGGTTTGGAGGTGAATGCCGGCTAAGGGCAGTCAGGCTCGGTTTATATTGCTGGGGGAGCGTGGAGGCGGCGTTCCCTTGGGAGTGTGGCAGGGCAAAATTTTCCATCTGGGCTGATGGATAGGGAGGGTTATTAGGGTGGTGTTAGGGGGTGGGGTGGACGGTTGGCTGCTGGAGGGCGAAAGGGTGGGTGTGGGCGTGGGGAGGTAACGGGCTGGTGGGCGTGAGACACGTCTGGAATGGGTGGTTGTGGTAGTTGAACGGGAAGTGGGCGGCGATGGGGAGTGGGGTGGGGGAGCAGAGGCAGGCGGAGAGTGGGGTGGTGTAACGTGGTTGGTTACCGGGGTTGGTGGGGCGGGTGCTAGGTCAGGTGCGGAGCGCGGGGTGGTAGGTGTGGAAATCACTGGGGTGAGGAATTACCACATGGCGTGGGCGGCGTGGTGGGTGTGGGGGAAGTTGGTGGTGGTGTGGGGGAAGTTGGTGGTGGTGCGGGAAAAGCGGGGGAGTGGTGGGGTTGGTCTAGTGCACAGGGGTGGTGCGGGAGTGAGGGGAGGCGATGGAGTGGTGGAAACTGGAGGGGAGGGGGATGGGGAGGAGTAGTAGAGGAATGGCTCTTCGTGGGAAGCTGAAGGTGCTGGTTTAGCTTGGGGAGTCGGGGAGGGAGCGGTGGGGGTGGGGGAGTCTTGGAAGGGGCGGAAGGGGCTATTTCTGTAGGTTCGGGTGGTTCCGTTGTAGTTGATGATGACTTGAAAGGAGTTGGGGACTTTGATAATGTATAGGGCCCCGTGAAGCAGGGAACAATTTTGTTGGGGGTGGGGAGGTGTGCAACGAAAACTTTGTCGCCTGGTTTGTAGGGGTTGGCGAGGGAGGAATCGGCCTGCGCATCCTGGTGTGTGTGCAGGTGCTGTAGCCGGCACTTCAGGTGCTGTAGGGGATTGGAGGCTGGGGAGTGGGTGGGGGCCTGAAGGCGCTGTCGGAGAGGCAGGAGGAGGGGGGCCTCGCCGAGGATCCGCTTGTGGGGGGTGATGCCATCATCACGGGGGCATGTGTTAATTCCCTATTTGGCGATCTTAACGTGGGCAAGCCAATCTTGGTCTTGGGTAGCTTGGATGCGGGTTCTGATCTGATTTAACAGGGCCCGGTGGCTCCTTTCGCACACCCCATTGCCTTGAGGCCAGTATGGGGAAGAGTGGGAAATGGTGAATCCAAATAGAGTGGATAGTTCCTTCCATATTTGTCCCGTGAACTCTGGGGCATTATCAGAGTGAATGGCCTGGGGAACGCCAAAATAGGGGAAGACGTGGTGCATGAGGGTGTCGGCTATGGTGACGGCGGTCTGCTCCTTAGCCAGACAAGCGATCAGGAATTTGGAGTAGACGTCGACGAATGTAATGATGTATTTGTACCTAGACCTAGGTGACAGGGGGCCGACAATGTCGACAGATAATAACTGCCAAGGTTTGTGGGCAGAAATCTTCCTGGCAGGACCCACGGAACGAGTGACGTCCTTCCCTAGGCAGCACGCCCGACACGCCTGAGTGACACGCTGGGCGAGAGTAGTAGGGTTGGGGGCCCAGTAGAGGTCGATGAAGACCTGGGTTAGCTTTTCGTACCCAGGTGGATCCCATTATCCGAGTGTAGGTGGGTGAGGACGTCTATTGCGGAGCCTAGGTCCAGGACTATGTGGCCCGATGGTGTAAAAAGTTGGTCCCCTTGCAGATGAAGTTTTGTAAATAGGTGTTGGGGAATCAATGGGGGCCGGTCTTTGTCCTGCCAGCGCCGGACCAGCTCGGGTTGAGGGAGTAGGGATTGTACCGGTAGGCGGGAGAGGGATTCGGAGTTGGTATGCAATTTCCCGGGCCGGTAGGCAATCTTGTAGTCAAACTCTTCTAGCGCCTTGCACCAGCAGAGGAGCTGTGTGTTCTGAGTGGCTGATTGTCGAAGCCACTGAAGGGACTGGTGGTCTATGATCATGGTGACCCTGGTGCCAGATAGGTAGGCCCTGAAGTGGTCGAGGACCCAGACGATACCCAGACACTCACGCTTATTAGCGGTGTAATTCCGTTCTGCTGGATTTGGGGTGAGGCTGGCGCAAGCAATGATGTGCTCAGGCCCTTCCTGGACCTGTCCCAAGACGGCGCCTATGGCCACCAGTGAGACGTCGGTGTATAATCTGAAGGGAAGGTCGTAGTTCGGGAAGGTGACGATGGGGGCCAAGATGAGTTTTTCCTTTAAAATGTTAAAAGCTGTTAATAGGTCGTCGCTCCAGACGAATGGCTCGCCTTTCTTAGTGAGGTCAAGGAGTAGTTTTGCAAGGTCGACAAACCCTTTGATAAATCGCTGGTAATACGACGCGAGCCCCAAGAAGGTGCGGACTTGGTGGATGTCTTGTGGGAGGGACTGGTTGGTGATGGCTCGTAGCTTGGGGTCCAGAGAAATGCCTTCCCCGGAGACAATGTGCCCTAGGAAGGCAACAGAGCGGGTGGCCAAAACACACTTAGAGGGCTTGAGTTTCAGCCCGGCCTGGCGTATTCGTTGAAACACCTGTCGGAGGCAGTGAAGGTGATCGCCCCACGTCTAGCTAAAGACGACGTCGTCGTCGAGGTATGCCAGGCAGACTTCCCAGGTTAGGCTGCTGAGTACGGACTCCATGAGTTGGGAGAAGGTGGCCGGGGGGTTGCATAACCCAAATGGGAGAACATTAAATTGGTAATGTTTTCCATTGCTGGTGGAAAAGGGCATTTTCCCTTGATCTTGGGGGTATATGGGGACCTGCCAGTACCCCAACTGGAGATCCAGTGTGGAGAACTAGGTGGAGCCGTGCAGGGAGTCGTCTATGCGGGGGAGGGGAGTTGCGTTCTTGATGGTTACATAGTTTAGGCGGCGATAATCAATGCAGAATCGTAGGGTGTCATCTTTTTTTAGGACCAGGATGACGGGAGAAGACCAGGGGCTGGTGGAGGGCGTGATGATACCGGCGTCCAACATTTCCCGGACTTCCCTGTCTTCTTCAGCCCGTTGGTGTGGGTTCTTCCGGCGGGAGGGTTGCCGAATGGGGGACGCGGTGGTGTGGATTTCATGGGCCAAGTATGTTGTATGCCCTAAGTCTGCGGGCCCCGTGGAGAAAAGGTCTTGATATTCGAGGAGTAAGTGGTGCAGGGTCTCGGCTTGATGGGGGAACAGGTGATCGGGGAAGGGGGGAGGGGTTTGAATTTAGGGGAGGGGTGTTGCATGACTCAGCTGCCTCCAGGTTGCCGATCAGGAGTCCTCTTGGTAGAGTTAGGAATGTAATTGCTAGATTTGCCACTCTGATGGCATTGAGGTGTGGTAAGAGGAAGATCGGTGACATCAGGCAGGCAGAGAGGGGCCCCGTGGGGATGTTTGGGGAGAAAAAGGAATGGGTCCCCATGGGCTTGTTGATCTGTAGCCAAGCTTCATGGTGGAGGGGAATGGTGAGGGTGGACACAACGGTCGTGGGGAAG
>JAGKTI010003406.1:30905-57873 GCA_018397915.1 Birgus latro
GGGGTGGCACGATCCCTTGGGGGGTGGCTAGTCAAAAGGACAGGGGGTGGGTAGCTTTACGAACACTGGCATCCCTTTACACTGGGGGGGGGAGAGAGTTAATAATCAAGGGGATGGCATGATCGATACAATATAGTTTTCGTGTTTGGTCACCATGGTGTTTCATCCACTGGGGGGGGGAGTGAGTGACATTACACAAGCGGGGGCGCACGGGACTCCATTTGTGACATACCATAGACCAGGATCACTCAGGGGCTCGTCCAGTCTTATAGTCTGGGCTTTTCTGGTCGCTTAAACATGAGAAAACACTGGAAGGAATCACTCGCGTTATACATATGACCGTATACATATATCTGGGTCTAAGAGGCGCACACTGGTAAAGTCCGTCTTCTTCACTATCACTGGTGGGCCGAAGGTTGATCCCTCCATCAGGAGGGTGGACAGAGAGACACGCCTTCACAGGTTCGAAGAAAGCCAGGAGGCGGGGCTGACACCGGGTCTGGGACGGGCCCGGAGAGGTCCCACCAGCAGGTAGTCGCACCCTGGTGTTCGGGGCGGCCGGAATCTGGGGTGGCTGGACTGCGGCAATGGCTGGAGGGCATTGTCGCCATCAGGGCCGCCTCATGGGAACCTCGGGCTGGGGGAGTGGTCGACAGGGCCCAACGCCGGCTGCTATGTCTGCTGGAGCTCCGCCTCAGCTGCTGCTCACACTGGCGGAGCTGAAGAGAACTAAGGTCTCAGGTAAGGCCTCACCAAGGCTCCGGGAAAGGGTCCCCCCCCAGTCGTTCCCTCTGCAAGGGATGGGGTGCATCCCGCCCGGCCACAGGAAACCAGTTGGGCCAGGCAAGGGACTTCCCCGTCGGGAGATATCCTGGGAACAGAGGGTGAGGAGTGGACTGTGGCCAACTCTGCCTCCCCCTTACAGCTAGTGGCCGGCACGGCGGTTCCTCTGCCCCACTGGAATTCAGGGTTAGCTCAAAACACAGCTCGTTCTATCCTGTCTCCGTAAGAGCAGTGAGAATCTCCTGTAGGAGAAGAGCGGACTATGGCCTGCTCTGCCTCTGGCTCGACGTGGCTAGTGGCCAACATTGTGGTCCTACAGGGGACTATAACTCTGATACAGCTAGTGGCCTGTACCATAGAGCAGGGAGCACTAGTAGCAGAGGGACGGACGATGGTCGGTCCTACCTCGTACCCAGCACGGCTTGTGGCCGGCGCTGCGGTGCTACTCTGGGGGGGACGACTACAGGTAGTGGACGACTGGTGGCCTGTCTTGCCCGACCGACACGGCTTGTGGCCCGTGCCGCGGCCCTGCAGAGGAGATGCAACCGGGTAACTGACTGTAGCCGGTTCTGCCCCTTTCCCGGTATGGACTATGGCCGGTACTGCGGCGCTGTGTGCATTGTAGAAACAACACCCCTTACCTGTAAAGTAGATTTCCAGCTGGGGACTAGGCACCAGCAACTGCTACCTTCTTGGGACATCAGTTGGGAGTAAGAAGGGTGTCGGGGAGGGGTCAGATGTGGACCCCCGGTGGTCCTTGGGGGGGGGCTGGGGATGCTGATGTCATCTGCACTGGCATCCAGGTGGTGTGCAGCCCTTACCCCTAACTCCTGTATTTCAAACACAATTTGAAAATGACTTTTTCCTAGGGACTTTTTGAGGGTTTTTAGAAGACTGAACACTTCGTTAAAATAAATAAAGAAGAGGAATTTTTGTTATTCCTGATACGTCTATTAACACCTAATAAATACTAACAATAATTCTCTATATAGCAGTATGTGGCAGTTCCATCTCTGTTCTGACTGGCTAGGTATTATGACATCACTAGCTCCGCCCCTTATCACACGTCACTTGGTGGGAAGGCTGTTTGTCCATGTTTATATTCTATGTGGCAATGGTGTGTTGTGCTGTTGTTACATGCAAAATTAATTCGAGAAACAGAAGGAAGTTTGTATCTTTTCATGCATTTCTGCGAAACCAACACAAGATATTCGAAAGTGGCTAGATGCCTGCAAAAGAAAAGATCTATTGCATGTCAAGCAAGTAAAACCATGGCACTTTATTTGTGCATTTTTCACCATTGTGTTTTAACATGCACCTGACATATGACAATGTCAAACTCTCTTTAAAGCATAGTTCGTGCCCCATTAACCCGTCACATCACAACCGATTTCCCACCTCTGATACCCCCCCAGTCCCGAGCAATTCCGGAAAAATTTGTTTTGGCTCAAACCTCTGCTTTTGGTGAGAAACATCGAAAATTCATAGAGAAATCGCCCTTCTGAGCCTATAAATGTTGCAAGAGGTGACAGTCAGCCTCAGCTTTCATTCTCTCTCAGGGTACCTGGCATCAAAGAAAACGAACTATGGGAAGGTTAACTAAGTCAAGCCATTTTAAATTATGTATTTATTTATTTATTTGGTACGAATTTATGTGTTGTACAAGACTATATTGGTTTTCACACAATAATATAGGCAATATACACATTGTTCAGTCACCAAACATCCATATATGGCACCTTCCTTTACGACATTACCACCTCATCACTTCTGTTTGTTTTTTCCTCTAACTTCTTTATTGCTTTGTCCTTCACCTCAGGAATCACTTTCACCTTGAGTTTAGTCATTGGAGAGATCGTGGAGCGACATGTCTTTACTGGCCAGGTCACTGCTAACAGGTGAATTGCCAAGTGTGGGGCGGAAGGGGGAGAGGGGGGTCAGGTGGGGCCAGGCAGTATCCCCACTTGACAGCAGATAGAGGAAGGTCTTCCACATATGCCTACCAAAAATCACCCATGAAACTTGAAAAATGTGCAAATGAATGACCTTGCAATTGCATAAAGTACAGGTACATCGATGGGTGTCACCATGACAAAACGTTGCAATGTACCCATACATCGACGGGACGCCTAGGGTTAAATTCTACCGAGACAAGGACACAACATTCGCAATCCTGTTTCATATGAAGATCACACAGAGTATTTTAACAGTGCCAATTGTTTGCTTTCAGAACATTAGATTTTTAGTGGAAATAAAAGATTGAAGCTTCCAGTACCTTTTCACTTATTCATTAAGTGACACTATGATAATATTTCTATCGATTTCAGCATTACTTGATAGTTCACTGGATTTTGTCACAGTTGTGGAACTGAAGTACTTTCATCAGACTACTGTATTCAGTACTGGCCAGATGCGCAATGTGCAACTGCGCACCATTGTGTTCCAGTGAACATAATTTGTGTATTGTGCACTGCACAAGACCTTGCGCAATATTGTGCGCACATGAAAAGGCAGGTGTGCAAGCACAAATTTAGTTGCGCTTTCACAACTAATACTGCACTTGCGCACCTGCCTTGCGCATGTGTCTTATGGATTGCGCACTGTGCAATCCACAGGGCACGTAGTCTTGGAAGCTGCCCACATGGCTGGACAAGGGATGGGGGAGGCTCAGGCGGGTCGTGAAAGTTCTGGATTGTTGTGGGGAAGGTACTTCTTAACCCGAGGCGTCCTGTCGACATATGGGTACATCGCAACATTTTGTCACAGTTAGACCCATCAACGTACGGGTACGTCGCGCAATTGCAAGGATCATAATTTGCACAATTTTCAAGTTTCACGGGTGACTTTCAGTAGGCATATGTGGGAGACCTTCCTCTATCTGCTGTCGTGTGGAGATACTGCCTGGCCCCACCTGACACCCCCTCCCCCCAACACTCAGCAATTCACCTGTTAGCAGTGACCTGGCCAGTAAAGACATGTTGGCCCACGGTCTCTCCAATGACGAGATTCACAGTGAAAGTGATTCCTGAGGTGGAGAATAAAGAAATAAAGAAGCTAGAGCAAGAAACAAACAGAAGTGACAAGGTGGTAATGTCATCCAGGAAGGTGCCATATGTGGATGTGTTTGGTGACTGAACAATGCTTCTACAATTGTGTGAAAACCAATATAGTCTTGTACTACACATAAATTCGTACCAAATAAATAAATAAATACATAATTCAAAGTGGCTTAAATTAATTTAGCCTCCCATAGTTCGTTTTCTTTGAGGACAGATACCCTGAGAAAGAACGACAGGTAAGGCTGACTCATTACCTGTAGCACCATTTATAGGCTCAGGAGGGCAATTTCTCTATGAATTCTCGATGTTTCTCGCCAAAAGCGAAGGTTTGAGCCCCCCCCCCCAAAAAAAAATCCGAAATTGCTTGGGACCGGGGGGTATCAGAGGTAGGAAATCGGTCAGGACGTGACGGGCTAAAATGCTTTGACTCTGATAATGTATTTTAATATTTTTAAAATTATTATTATTAATAAATTATAAATACATAACTTATTAAGAGTAGCATATGCAATTCCTTACAAAAATCATTAAAACATATTATTTAAATCAAATATCCACAGCCTAATAATTTATTTGGCTATGGATATTGATTTAAGCAATATGTTTTAATGATTTTTGTATGGAACTGCATATGTTATTGCATATCTATATTAAATTATTAGTAATAAAATGTCTCGAGAAAGTAGAAATGCAGAGAAAAGTAAAACTGGCAACATCACAGCCTTTGCTTCCCTATTTCTCCGCTCACTCAGTTTAAACTTCCACCAGTTAACAATGCCTTGCTCCAGTCCTACCACCTTTGTGTGTGAACTGAATCATTTTATTTCACAGTAAATAATTAACTAGTAATGGATGCCCCCAGTACCAGCAGTACCGGCTGTACTGCCCAGTCTCGGCGGTCAAAGGCTGCCTGGAGATGGAAACAACTACTGACAAGTGACAACCAGTCCCCCCACCACCACTGCCACAGTTTCAGCTTGTCAATTCTCAGTTATTCCTATTACTTATTAGTCTGTACTCTGTAAGGAATAAATTCATTAAATTGTACACAGTTTAGTTGTTGTAGTGTTTACATTGGTACACTACATGTGCACAGTTGAGGGCTGAGTTACAGAAAATGAAAATAATAATAAATAATAAAAATTTAAAAAATAGAAAATAATAATAATAAAAGTAAGTATATTAATTTAGTTAAATATCTCAATATTTTAGATTAATTCCCACAAATATATGAAAATGGTTTGAACTTGCGCTTTGCAGCACTGCACAAGCTAAATATTAATCAGCTTGCGCACTTGCGCTTGCACATGGTAGTGAGCTGTGGATTGCGCATTGCACTTGCGCAAAGTCCTTTTTCAGTTGCGATGCCCACTGCTGATTGTTTTCAATGCACAGAATGGGCTACTGAATATACAGGTTGTCTTGCTAGTTTTATCATTAATGTTATGTATGAAATAAATTATGTATACTGTATATGGAATATTGCATTAGTTTTCCAGTACATTTAAGTTTTCTTTATTTACACGGTAGACAATTTTCTATAAATAATATTACTGAACAATGCACTTTACACATTACACAACGTATCCCACTACGTTACAAGGGTTGACGCCAGCAAGGGCATTCGGCCAGAAAACTGCCCCTGCTACCTAGTGGTGGACTTTGGGGGGAGGCGTGACGGGGGTTCCGCTGGCATAGATCATGGGTCTGGGACGAGATGGGGCTCGAACCTGTGCTAGAGGGTACAGGGCATTGCGGTTCCCAGGCTGCCGCTTCCGCTCAATAGAGAGGGGTCCGAACCTGGGAGTAGCGCCCCAGGAGGCTGCCCTATCAGTGGGTGTATAATGGCGGGGCAGTTGCAGTGCCAAGCCGCGCTTGGAGGGTGTCCCTGCAGCTGTCCTGGCAGGGTGCCCCGAGGCCACTACCACAGCCACTGATAAGCTGGTGGGCTAGGGGTCCCAGATCCATTGCCTGGACCTGGGACTGTGCAATGGGTCGGGCCTTTGGAATGTTTACCCCCCTTTATCTTACCGACTATGAACTACAAGTACAAGCATCAAAGCAAGCCTGAGGACAGCAAATCACCCAGGGGGTTTAGGGTGGGTTCGTGGAATGTGGGAAGTTTGAGAGGAAGAGCAGGGGAAGTTGTTGAGGCATTCAGTAGGAGGTGGGTGGATGTGGCAAGTTTGCAGGAAGTCCGGTACAGGGGTGGATCAGCCAGAAAGATTGTTGGGAAGGATTGCTACTATAAGTTGTTTTGGCAGGGGGGGAACTGACAGATATGGGGTTGTGGGTGTGTTGGTTGCAGAGAAATGGGTGGAATATGTCATGAATGTTATGAGAGTAAGTTATAGGATATTAGTAGTGAAAATTTTGATCAGGCGGAAAATGTTTCAGTTATATCGGCATATGCTCCACAGGTAGGATTGGATGACGCAGAGAAGGATAGATTTTGGGATGATTTAATACGTGTAGTAAGTGGTATGGGTGATGATGAGGTAGTGGTTTTGGGAGGGAATTTAAATGGTCATGTGGGTGAAGCAGCTCAAAGATATGAAGGAGTCCACGGAGGATGTGAATATGGTGTGAGGAATGCGGAAGGGGAAAGAATACTCGAGTTTGGGGAGGCTATGGACACAATTGTGCAACACACATTTTAGGAAAAGAATGAGCCGGTTGATTGCGTACGAGTCCGGGGGAAAAAGTAGTCAGATAGATTGTTTTCTGGTCAGGAGGGTTGATAGGAGATTAGTGAGGGATGTTAAAGTTATAGGAAGCGAGGAGTGTGTGCAGCAGCACAAAATGTTGATTTGTGACATGGTGCTTAAGGAACGAGTGATGAGAAGGAGGACATATGTACCTAGGAGGAAAATATGGAAGCTGGGAAACCAATTAGTAAGGGATGCCTTTTATAGTGAGATGAGGAGAGTGGTGGCTGATCAGGAAGCTGTAGATAGAGGCATTAATGAACAGTATAGAGCCCCTAAGAACAACCTCTTGAGAGTTACCGATGCAATACGCGGTTGGACAAGAGGCCCGCCAAGACATAAAGTAACTTGGTGGTGGGATGAGGGTGTAGAAGCTGCAGTTAAGGAGAAAAGAAGGCTTTTCCGGGAATGGAAGAAGGGTAATAACAGGGAGGAGTACTTGGCTGCCAAGTGCAGGGCTAGAAGAGAGGTATACAGGGCGAAGTCTGAGTCACAGAGACTTTTACTTGATAATCTAAATCATGGAGAAAGGAAAAATATGATTTTTAGGGTGGCAAATCAGGTGAAGAGGGATAATCGGGACATTGTAGGTGAGCAGTGTGTGAAGAATGATGATAGAAGGGTAGTGGTGAACAGTGAGGATATTAAAGATGCATGGAGAGAGCATTATAGCCGGTTGTTGAATGAGGAGTTTGATTGGGATAGAGAAGGTTTGGAGCCAGCTGATCCAGTGTTTGGCCCTTGGCCTTTGATTGATGCTGCTACTGTGAGTCAGGCAATAGGCAGGATGCAGGTGGGGAAGGCGGCAGGTGTGTCTGGGTTGACTGCCGAAATGTTGAAGGCCTCAGGAGTTACTGGGGTGAGGTTAGTCACTGACCTGATAAATAGGATTATATATATGAGTGTGTTGTCCCAGATGATTGGCTGAAGAGTGTAATTGTAAATGTGTACAAAGGGAAGGGTGATGCCCTGGAAAGGGGAAATTACAGAGGTATAAAGCTCTTAGATCAGATAATGAAAGTAATGGAGAGAGTTCTAGAAGGTATGATTAGAGAAAGAGTGAATATCGATGAGATGCAGTTTGGGTTTATGCCAGGCAGGGGGACCACTGATGCTCGACAGCTTCAGGAAAAATATATTGGAAAGAAAATGGAATTGTATTTAGTTTTTGTTGATTTGGAAAAGGCCTTTGACAGAGTCCCTAGAGAGGTGGTGAAGTGGGCAATGAGAAGGCTAGGGTTGGAAGAGTGGCTGGTTAGGGTGGTTATGGCCACGTACGTGGGTGCTCGCACCTAAGTAAGAGTGAATGGAGCTTTGAGTGATGAGTTTTCCATGAATGTTGGTGTGCATCAGGTGTCAGTTTTGAGTCCCTTTTTGTTTATCATGGTGCTTGAAGCCCTCTCACGTGACTTCAGAGAAGGACTCCCATGGGAGATGTTGTATGCTGATGATTTGGTGTTGATTGCAGAGAATGAAAAGGAGGCGGAGGAAAGATTTAAGAAGTGGAGAGATGGTATGGGATGCAAGGGCTTAAGGGTAAATGCAAATAAAACAAAAGTGATGATATCTAGGGTTGGTGGGGGTACAATCAGAGAAGAGGGAGAGTGGCCATGTGCAGTTTGCCACAAGGGTGTGGGAAGTAATTCCATCTTGTGTAGTGCTTGTGATAAATGGGTGCACAAGAGATGTAGTGGTATTAGAGGTAGACTGCGAGAAAATGCTGATTTCATGTGTGCGGCGTGTCGGGGAGAGCAGGTGGAGATTGTTAGGCGTGAGAGGGCTGAACTTGCGGGTGAGTCTCTTGAGTGTATGGAGGAGTTTTGTTATTTAGGAGACATGTTATGTGCCGGAGGTGGGGCTGGAGTTAGCTCGGTTGCTAGAGTGAGAAGTGGTTGGAAGAAGTTCAGGGAGCTGTTGCCCCCCCTGACACTGAGAGGACTCTCCTTATGTGCTAAGGGGTCTTTGTATGCAGCATGTGTTAGGAGTGTGATGCTGTATGGTAGTGAGACTTGGGCAGTACAGGAAGAGGATATTCGCAGGTTTAAACATACAGAAATTACAATGATTAGGTGGGTGTGCAGTGCGTCCCTGCGTGCAAGGCCTGGGGGGGCTGGGAAGAGTTGAGAGGTAGGATGGGACTGGAGTGTATTGGTGTTGTGATGAGGAGAGGTAGGCTGAGGTGGTTTGGACATGTGGAGAGGATGGGGGATGATAATTGGGTACAGAGGGTGAGAAGTGTTAATACTGGGGGAGAGGTTGGGAGGGGTAGACCGGGAAAGACATGGGACAAGGTCATTAAGTGTGGCTTAAGGGTTAAGGGACTGAACAGGGAGGCTGCCGGGGATCAAGCAGCATGGAGAGCCGCCATTAGGTGACCAAGGCCAACGCATGCAAGCATGTTGAAGCCTTCAAAAACGAAACGAAACGAAACGAAACGAATTGTGTATTACTATTGCAATAAACATATGTTAATGAAAGTTTTATTTATTTATTTATTTTTGTCATAGAATGTCTTGAATAATCATCCCTAGTTGCTAATGACAAAGCTCACTGGAAACCCTGTAAGCCAAAGTAAAACAATTTTGCTACTGTGTAATTAACAGCATTTGGTTCTGTCGTTTAAATTCTTATATAATCATGGTTCTTATCAGTAATGCCTTAGCCTACGCCTTCCTCATCGTACAGTTTGACAAGATAAAGTCTTTCAAATTACGCTTAATAATTACAGCATGGCTTGATGGAGTGAGGATCAATTTGGATGTTTTTTCCCCCCACTTAGTTTTGGTTGTTTTTGTTTTCAAGGTTACCAGGTTATTACACATTCGTAAACTGGGCATTGTCTTTGCTAATATAAGTGCAGTATCAGTTTTATGCCAAGTTTTCCCCCCAGGAAGCTACCAATTTTTTATATCTCTGTGCGTGTACGGATAGGCTGTGGTAAGGGGGCGTGGCCAGGGCGAGCCTGAGTAAAAGATGCCAACTAGTCAATTTCCTCAAGTATCACATGCACACACCTCTAAACACAGCTTGACACCACCCACCTCACTCGAAAGAAGTTGTCTTGGGGGTCCATGATTTTCTGGGGATAAACCAGGGATTGAGAGGTGCCACAATCTGTAAGTACTTCATGTTAGTCTGTGAAGTTTCTGTGTAACAGATAATAGTGATATAACAGTGTTGTATATTTTGCATTGGTGTAAAAATAAGGTAAAGGAGATGAAATCCCTTACAGTCGTACCAGGTTAGGGGTCTGTGTATGGGCCACCTCCCGAGATGAGGGGAGGTGGACAAGATATTTGACGTGGGTTGCCACGCGACAGGCCCTCAGAGGGGAAGCAGGCATAAGTGATACCAGTTGAGATGGATATCCAATGTACTCACAGTACAAGATGAGGTGTTTTACAGTTCCTACCTATATGGCGAACACCTTTGGACGTCACAAGTTGAAGTACGAAGATTTGCTTCACGTAAGAAGATCGTCACCTAAGGTAAGGTGATTCATTTATGTATTCTGGCCCCAGGACTGCCATTTTGTGTGAAGCCCCACCTAGTATACCAAGCTTTGGCCTTACTGAATGTTATGCGACATGTTCAAAGTTCAACTGCTTGCCCTTTGATCATGTGCAACTAATGGGGGGGGGTTCTTTTCTAGACCGGGTCTAGTGTATACAACTAAAGGAACAGGGCACAAAAACTATGGTCAACCAACCTGACATGTATAATACATTATATTCATACAACACAGAATAAAATGTGAATATAATATTAACACAATACACTATACAGGTTTCAGTCACTATCAGGACAGGAGGACTCTGCCTGGGGACTTGGGCTGCTACAGTGTCAGCCAGGTGTGGGAGGGGTCCCGTCAGGCGTGCCTCCCCTTAGGAGGCATGGGACCACTGTCAGGGGCTGAGTCGTCTGGAGTGGGCTGCTGGGCAGCATGGAGAGGGGCCCTTCCCAAGTGGGGTCTCAGTGGGGAATTCTGTCCTCAGGACTGGGACCAAAGACGGAGAATAGGCACGTTTGCCTGCGCCCACTCTTGGAGACGGATCACCATCCAATGGGGCTAGGGAGGTCACGCCCTGGGGTCCTGGGTAAGTCCCTGGGAGTCCAAGGGCTGCAGTCCTCCTCAGGCCGAGTTGCCATCAGGTGCTGCCTGCGGTGTCCCTTCATCCAGAAGCCCGGCAGCGGGGGGTGTTGTCAGGGCGCTGCCTGCAAGGCACGAATCTGCAAGCTCATGACAGGGCCTCGCCAGACCTCCTCTAGGTGCACTCTTCCTGAAAGCAGCCTCTGTGGGGAGAGAGAGAAGGGTGTCCCGCTCGGCCTCTGGATGGGTGAGGCGAGCAAGGGATGTCCTCTTTTGAGGAAAGTCACAGGGATAGGGGACGAGAGACAGATGGTGGCCGTTCCCTCCCTGGGGCAGGCAGTGACCATCGTCAAGGTTCCTCTAGCCCAGAGGTTCTTAACCTGGGGGGCGCGCCCCCTAGGGGGGCGTGAGTAAATTCCAGGGGGGGCGTGAGCCGGGGGGAAAAAGTAGGAATTTCTCTAATTATATTTGTATTTCTCTTAACATGAGCGTGGCAAATATCAAGATGATTGTGAAATACAAAATAAGCTTTGATGGCTTTATGAACTACGAGAAGTAGCAATGCTTCTAGATTCAGAGCAGACAGCAGATCTCCATGAAAAGGTCCAGTCTGGAGGCTTTTTGCTATTTCTATCTTACCTGGTGGACATCTTCGAAACACTGAGTACACTCAGCCTTAAACTACAAGGGAAATCATCAACATCATTATGCACCACGACACCATTCGAGCCTACAAGGCCACACTCGACCTCTGGAGATGAATTCAGGATGGAAATACAGCCAGTTTTAGTAATGTGGATTCTGCTTTCATTCACATTTACCTTGAATCTGAGTTTAAAAATAATAACAATAATAATAAGAATCACTCATCTGAGTGACTTGAAAGCAGAATTAATCAGATACTTCCTAGATATAGACGAGAAGAGTGAAACCTGGAAATTCATCAGGAACCCATTTCAATGTGAGGTAGCTGATGTTTTGGATGAAGTGCAAGAGTATTTTCTTGAGCTGCAGTTCAACTCCTCAGCTGAGGAAGACATCAGAGAACTGGATCTTGAGACGTTCTGGGTCAAGTTCCTTCCTGTTTACCCTCTGATTTCACATCAAGCTCTTCGGATTCTGACAATGTTTGCATCCACGTATCTTTGTGAAGCTGCATTTTCCATGCTCATTGCAGTCAAGACCAAGTACAGAAACAGGCTGAACGCTGAAGGGGACTTACGTTGTGCACCCTCTGGCATTTGACCACACATTCAAGATCTGGTAGCTAAGAAACAGGGTCAAGTATCTCATTAAATTAGTAAGAGAGTAACCTCACTGAATATGCTGGGTATATTGTTTGCACAGAATTCACACTCAATAGAAAGACTAAAAACACCCATATTTTCCGTTTTTCCTTAAAATCTTGGATGGAATTTTATCAATTTTGCTGAAGATGCATGGGGGGGGGGCATGGAGGGAAGGACCAACTATTAGAGGGGGCGTGGTAGTGAAAAGGTTAAGAACCACTGCTCTAGCCCCTGGGACAGCAGGTGCAGAGCGGGCGGTGGCCGTCTCCTTCCTGCCGGTGCTGGTGGTGGCCGTCACCATGGTCCCAGCGGAGGCTCCTCCTTGTGGGGTGTCACAGGAGATGGGGGATGAGGGTTGGGCAGTGGCCATTCCCTCCCTGGCGCAGACACTGGCCGTTGCCAAGATCCCTAGGAGAGCAGGTGCAGAGCAGGCGGTGGCTGTCTCCTTCCTGCTGGTGAAGGCGGTGTCACCAAGGTCCTGTTACCCAGAAGAACTGCAGGCAAAGAGCGGGCGGTGGCTGTCTCTTGCCTGCCGGTCCGGGCAGTGGGCATCACCGAGGTCCTGTTCCCCAGAGGAACTGCTGGCAAAGGGCAGGCGGTGGCCGTCTCTTGCCTGTTGGTGCAGACTGGTGCTGACAGTGGCCATCACCGAGGTCCTACTCTCAGGAGTGACTGCAGACAAAGAGCGGACGGTGGCCATCTCTTCCCGAGTGCGGGTAGTGGCCGTCACTTGGTCCTGCTGAGGGGGAAATGCAGCTGCAGGGCAGTCGGTGGCTGTCTATTTCCTGGTGCGGGCGGTGGCCGTCACCTGGGTGCTGTCTGGGGCTGTAGTGCAAGCCCCACCCCGAACATAGTAAACGCTGATCCGGCTGGAGAGTAACCTGCTGGGGCTGCAAGGTTGGAGTTGGCTTGGCTGAAGGTAAGAGGGGTGCAAGGTAGTGGGGGATGTAGGCCCGTCTGGCTCTGGTCCTCTATGTGCCTCCCGGTGGTCTCCTTCTGGGGTGGGTGTCGCATCCCCGTTGTCCCTCCATGGGGTGGGTGTTGTGCCACCTTTCCCGTGGTGTTCTGTCGAGGTGGGCATTTCACCACCGTCTTGGGGGGGAAAGTCACGTCCCCGTGGCTGGAGGTAGTAGGTGTCCGTGGTGGTGGTCCGGTAGGTTGGTGTGAGGTGATGAAGGAGGGCAGTCAAATGATGGGTGGCTATGTTTGGTTCCAGATGGTGTGTGTAGGTGATGTAGAGGGTGGAGGTCTGTGGTGTCTCCTGAAGGAGGCGGAGGAGGTGGAACGTCCCATGGATGCGCCGTTTCTTGCCGTGGGCTGGGGCCCAGGTGACACGGTGTATCTTCATGTCTGGTGGTGGTAGGCGGCCGGGGTCTCCTGGTTGAATACTGGCGACAGGTGGGGTGGTTTGGCTTTTATGTGCTTGCCAGTGGTAGGTACAGATCCTCTCCCTTGGGAGTTGGGCTGGTGGGAGTTTCCAAGGGGCTTGGTGGATTGGTAGTGTTATGGGGGCTGTGTTGGGCATGTGGGGGGCGGGGGTGGGTTGTCTTGGTAGTGTGGGTGATGTTGGGGGTGTGGGTGATGTTGGGGGTGTGGGCGAGGGTGTGGTTGTTTATCTGACCGGTGGGCACGAGAGGCGGCCGGATCTGGTTGTGGTGGTGGTGGTGAGGATGGGTGTGGGTGGTGAGGGGGGAATGCGGCAAGGTGGTGTGGTGGCTGTGTGTGTCGGTTGTTGAGGTGGCGTCTGGCAGTGAGTGTGTGGTCTGGAGTGGGTTGTGGGTGTGGAGCGAGGGGAGAGTGGGGGGGAGGATGGTGCGGGTGTTTAGGGAGGTGGCGGGTGGCGTGTGGTGGAGACATGGCAGGGTGGCTGGGGGTGGGCTGGGGGTCCCCTGGCTGGGTGGCTGGACCTACAGTGGCAGTGCGACGGCGGGAGCTAAGGTGTGAAGTGAGGTTGCCAGGGGGGGTTTGGGGGATGGTGAGGAATGGGAGGAGGGGGACGTGGGGGAGTTAACTGGGGAGGAAGAAGTGGGTGAGGATGCTGAGGAGGAAGAGGGTGTGAAGTAGCAGGTGTATGAGTCAGATGAAGGGTCTGGAGCGGTGAGCGGTGGTGAAATGGTGTGGCGGGCGGGGGTATGAGTGGGATGTTGTCGGGAGGTGTCAGTTGGGAATGGGCATACGTGACGGTTACGGTAAGTGCATGGGGTGTTATGGAAGTTGACGGTGACTTGGTAGGGGTTGGGGACGGGGGTGATGGTGTACGGTCCCACGAACCGTGGCGAGATCTTGTTGGGAGCTGGGAGTTTAGCCACTACTACCGAGTCCCCTGGTTTGTAGGGGTTGGATGGGGTGGTATCTGGTTGCAGGTCCTGATGTTTCTGCAAGTGGTGTAGTCATTTCTTGAAGTGGTGAAAGGGGTCAGACGTAGGGGACATGGAGGGGGGCTGGAGGTGCTGTCGTAAGGGTAAGATGAGGGGGGGTTTCTCCAAATACCTGTTTGTAGGGGGAGATGCTGTCGTCCCGGGGGCTGAAATTCATCCCCCACTGCACAATCTTGACGTGGGCCGGCCAGTCCTTGTTTTTGGTTTCTTCTATCTGAACCCTGCACCTGATTGAGGAGGGTGCGGTGGCTCCTTTAACATATTCCGTTCCCTTGGGGCCAGTAGGGAGAGGAGTGAGAGATTCAGTGGCTAAAGATGGTGGCGAGTTCTTGCCATATTTTGCTGGTGAACTCCGGGGCGTTGTCTAAGTGCAGGGCTTGAGGAATGCCAAAGTACAGGAAGACGTGGAGGATGAGGGGGTCGGCCACGGCTATGGTGTGGTGTTCCTTGGCCAGACAGGCGATTAGGAATTTCAAGTATGTATCCATGAAGGTGATGATATACTTGTAGCCGGCTTTAGGTGGCAGGGGGCCTGTTACATCCACGGACAACAGTTGCCATGGTTTGTGGGTGGTGAAGCTTCCCAACGGGCCAGGTGTGCAGGTGATGTCTTTGCCTAGCGTGCAGGCCTGGCAGACCTGGGTAACTTATTTGGCCAGGTTGGAGGGGCTGGGTGTCCAATAAATATAGTTGAACACTTGTAAAAGTTTCTTAGTGCCGAGATGAATGCCGTCATCTGAGTGGAGGTGGGTCGCTGCGTTAAGGGCGGTTTCACGATCGAGCACTGTATGTCCCGACTGGGTGAACAGGTGATCGCCCTGTTGGTGAAGCTTGGAGAATACTGGTGGTGGTATCCAGTGAGAGTGATCTTTGTTGCGCCACTGATGTAAGAGGTTGGGTTCGTCGTGGATGGAGTTGATCGGTAGATGGGACAGGGTGTCGGCCTTGGTGTGTAGTTTGCCGGGGTGATAGGATATCTTGTAGTTAAACTCCTCGAGAGTTTCTCTCCACCTGATTAGTTGGGCGTTGTGGGTGCTGGACTGGCGTAACCATTGAAGCAACTGATGGTTGGTGATGATGGTGACATGAGTGCCCAAGAGGTAGGCTCGGAAGTGCTCCAATGCCCATACGATGCCAAGGCATTCTCGTTTGGGGGCGGCATAGATTTTCTTGGCTTGAAACCGGCACTTGAGAGCATCCCATGGAACAACCAGGTTTGGAGTTCAGCCAAGGATGACAGACCCAAGTAACTCGATCCTTATGCCAAACCACGGCACCGACGTGGTGAAAAGCATGATAAAGGTACCAAAGTTGAGCCATTTTGGCCATCTAAACCTCTTGAGTTGATGACATCTCTGCCAGAGTACTGATGCCATAAGGAACCTCCTCCCACATAACAGTCCAAGAGACGTGATGAATGTATTGATTCACAGGCAGCCAGCTCAAAGTGTGATTGACCACAACTCACGGAACTGATTCAACTACCGCAGACAGAATTGCAAGTCTTTTATGGAAACCCGCTTGATTACTGGCAGTTCATAAATAACACTGACAAATCCATCAGTAAGGCTTCAGTTAGTCCTGCTGTTAGGAAGAGCCAATTATTGCAGTAGTGTATTGGACCTGCTGTCAAAGTGCTGTCATGTTGTTACATGATGAAAGCTGAAGAAGGGTGTAAAAAGTCAATGAGACAGATCATGCAGGTGAGGTTTGGCAATGATCTCACAGTAACACAAGCCTGGCAAAACATGATCATTCAAGGCCCCCAAATACTGTATGTCCAAATAACAAGGCCGGGCTGCAAGAACTTGTGGATAACATGAAGGATTGCCTGGAGGTGCTCAAAGTTATTGGAAAGAGAGACAGATTGGGATCAGAGTACAGTATGGTCGAAATAGTTAAGAGGCTGCCCTATGATTGTGGAAGAAAATGGGTCAGTGAGGTGGGCCATTTCAAAGAGAAACACAAGGAATACCCTGATATAGAAAAGCTTAATGAATTCACTGAGGAATCTGCAAAGATAACGAACGAACCACTGTATGGAAACGTAATGTTACGTCCACATCCCACACTAACACAGGCTTCAACAGCAGTAATTCAGTATAGGAAGGATGTTGCCCATTTGTTGTTGTTGTGATGTTTAGAGGGTGTGGACGACAATTAAGCTGTTTTTACCCTAGCAGTGAGCTGGGGCAGCTTTAAACTGATGCAGTGGCGGACTTGAAGCGCCCACAATTCCATAGAAAGTGACCAAGTAGGCATGATGCAGTACTTCGGTGTTGGAGGTCAAGTCCTCAACATGATAGTAGGGTTGGCAAGTCTGTCACATAAAATCATACAGTATGAGTGGAAACGGGGACAGTCTAAAAGGAAGTGGTCAACTGTCTCATCGACCGTGCAGCATCAAGGACAGTAAGGGTCGAGAGTGAGTTGGAGGTGATACAGATGGGCGTGAAGAGGGACATGGCCTATATGTAGCCTGATCAACAGGACGTCAGTAGTTCTGTCAGGGGATCTGGTCCAGGGGTAGAGGGAAGAGTCTGTTTGATACTGTCCTAAGGTCATGGTGGGGAGGTGTTCCACTGATCCTGGCATACTCTGTTTACTAAAGTCTTGTGTGTGCTTAGTGCCAGTGGTAGGGGCTCTATAGCTACTGAATTGTGAGCCAACTTAGCTGCAGCATCGGCAATTTCATTGCCATGGATCCCCGAGTGTGCTGGCACCCACTGCAGCCTTATGGTCCCGTTAGTGTATATTAGCGACAGGAGGAGGGACTGGATGGCATACACTAGTGGCTTGTCCGTATGTGGGGTGTGGGACAAAATGAGGGAGAAGCAGGACTGACTATCCGTGAATAGGACTGGTGGGCCGAGATGTGCCTGGATGAAGGAGAGGGCCTGATGAATGGCAAACAGTTCGCCTGTGAGGCTGGGGTGTAGTGGGCTGAGTTGCCACGCCTGACACAATGTCAGGTCCTTGAAGTAAACTACTGCTGATGTCGAGGGCGGGCAGGGTATGTGGGGGCCATCTGTGTAAATGTTGTGGAAACCAAGATACTGCTTGGCTCTCATCCCTAAGAAAATGGATGAGGCAAGAAGTGTGACAGTGATGAGAGGGGACAGGTCTGTCCAGGAAGAGAGAGGGGTGATGACCGGTGAGAGTGAATGACGAGGTGCAGTGAGGGGTAGATCTTGGTAATGGCGTAATGACCTTATGAGGAACAGATTGTGGGACTTAAGGTGCCAATGAGAACTTGTAGGAGACACACCCAGGGAAAGCAAGAGAGAGAGAGAGAGAGAGAGAGGAGGGGATGGGAGGCTGGGAGGGTCATGATCCTACACAGTGACTCGCAGTCAAGGCGACGATGCACGTCGGAGAGAGGCAGTAAACCTTCCGTTGCATGTAGTGAGATGGTGGGGGACGAGCACATCACTCCTGTGGCTATACAGAGGGCGGTGTTCTGTATTACGTCTACCTCATTAAGTGTCGATCGTGTCGCTGACCCATACAACATGCAATTGTAGTTGATGCAACTGAGGATGCCTGCCATATAACAGTGTAGGAGGACATCACAATCCACTGCCCAACTCACACCTGCTAGACAGCGCATGATGTCCAGGCGTCTGGAGCAGGAGAGGTGGAGGTGATCAATGTGCATCCGCCATGTGAGGACTGGATCATTCAACTGCATCCCCAGGCATTTGTGATGTCTAAGCAGAGGCATCCCCGTAGATGCCAGGTGGATTTGAGGAAGTGCTGGGAGTTGCTGGATTGTGTGGACCATTATTGCACTTTTGTCAACACTGACGAGGAGACCTCTGGCACAAAGCCAGTCATAGAGGGTGGAGAGAGCATGCTAGAAAGAGAGCTGTGCACTCTCCAATGTACTGGCCCATACAACCAAGGCCATATCATCAGCACAGACCAGTAGGCTGCATTCCTTATATCTGGGTAGTCCTGAGAGTGCAATGTTGTAGAGGAGAGGACTGAGTACAGCCCCCTGTGGAACACCCCGGAGGATGCATTGCAAGGTTGAGGTGGCGCTACTGATCCGAATTTGGAATATACACCCAGTGAAATAGTCTCGGATCCGGGACAACGGGGCTCCAGTGACGCCAAATTCTTGTAGTCAGTGAAGGATGCATTGACGGGACACACTGTCAAAAGCTCCTTTGATGTCCAGGAGTAAAGTGAGCATAACCTGCTTGCAGCGATATGTGTCATGGGTGTGATGTTCCAGCTGCAGCAGCACATCCATGGTACAGTGCCCTGGTCGGAAACCACACTGGTTTTCAAACAGGAGATCCCTGGACTCCCTCCGCCAGGAGAGGCAAGATGCAACTAGCCATTCCATGAGCTTGCCAAGAAAGAATGCATATGGGTCTATGAAGCTGGATTTCCTGGGTCTTTGGATGGTTTAGGGAAGGAGAGGAGGGTGGCGTTCTTCCATGGCACTGGGCAGAGCCCCTCCTGCCAGCTCTTGTTATACATGGCGAGGAGGCATTCCAAGTGGCACCATGTCTGGTCCCACTGCAATTTCAAGGCGCAGCCTGGGAAAAGCTTGCGACAACTCATGCATAGTGAAAGGGCAGTTGAGGGTTACTAGTGAATGGTCATGAGTTACTGGCCCTGGAGGCTGATGGACATCTAGTAGGGATGAAAATTGGGAGGGAGTTCCCAGGATGGAATGGAAGTGTTGGGCTGTGAAGTCTGCTTTATCCAAGTCATCCAGCAGTAAGATGCCATTCCTTTGCAGAGGGTAGGAGTGTTTGGGTGAACGGCCTTCCATGCAATGTAGGAACCTCCAGGTATGTGATGTCGAGGTGGAAAAGGTGATGCTGGAACAGAGTGTAGACCAGGCTTGATGTTTGGTAACGACTATGATCCTGGAACATATTGCGTGCAGTTGTCGGTAACTGATTTTACGGACATCAGTGGGGTGCTTTTTCCACTCATGCCAAGCCCTGCAGGGATTTTTAACTGCCATCACACACTCATCTGTCCACAACAGCACACCAGATCTTGTAGTACATCAGGAGGACGAGAGTCAGAATGCCACCCTGCCGGCGGACAGCAGACCAGCAGAGAAGTTCTCAGCTTCATGATGGATAGAAGCAGCGGGGTGGGTAAGTCATGGGAAAGCCTCCTCAAAGTTCCACCAGCTTCCAGAGAGGAGGTTCCAGTGTGGGTGGCTTGGGACGAGATGACATGGTTAATGGTATGGAAAGATGATGACTGGTTGGTGATCACTGCCCATGTAGGGACCAAGAGACACCTCACAATCTGTGAAAGCTTGATCCCCAAGGACTAAGTCCATAGTTGAGGAAAAACCTGTATGAGGACCAGTGCAGATAGGAAGACATGGTGGAGTAAGGAGACACAATGAGTATGAACATAGGATGGTGCAAAAAAGGGCTCTTCCCGTATTATCAAGGGAGCAGGAGGGGGCGTCAGGATCCCATAGGTGGAGTCGAGCATTGAAATCCTCCATGATCAGAACTGGGGAGGGGAACTGTGTAAAGTAATGCCGTAGTTCTTCCTGTGAAACACTTGTGCAGGGATTATAACAGAGAAGTACAGTGCACCATGCCATCCGCAAGGCTATCCTGATGGCTAATACTGTACTTCCATGTCCCCACTTGTGAAAGGGTTAAAGGACAGACTGGAGCAGGACACATCTGCACGTATACATGCCACTATACCTTCGAGGATGATCCCTTCTGATTACCATATAGCCTGGGAGAGTGAATTGGAGTCTGGGGTGGAACCAGGTTTCACATACTCCAATGATAAGGTGCTGGAGAGGCAGGAATGTTGCCTTAAAGTCTTGGGTCATACGAGCTAGGGAACGAGCATTCCAGAGAATGCCAGTGGAGGATGCTATCCATAGCGAACACAAGTAATTTTTCAGCTTGGCCAAAGTTGGGCAAAGATGTCTGTCAGGGGTTTACCAGAGAGATAAAGGGTGATTGCCTCAAATAGTAATGTCACCAGTGGATTCGGGGAACTGTCCTCACCTGATGCAAGACGTAGGTTCTCGGACTTGAGAAGGGTGGAATCGGTGCCACATCCTTGGGCCAGAGGGTGTTGTCTGGGGAGGATGGGGACGTGTCAGTCCAGGTTGTCGAGTTGGAGGAGTCGCACTCATTAGAAGGGCAATGTCACTAATGGCCGCGTCCAGTAGCTCATCGTCTGAGCCTGTCTGAGAATGGTGAAGTCCTCTGCGTGGGTTCCGTCTGTGGGGATGATGATGTGTAGTGCCGTAATTTTAAGGGTAGTTTAAGTATAACTTAAGTTAGTATAAATATAGTATAAGTTAGTATAAGTATAATATAAGTTAATATAAGTGTAGTATAAGTTAGTATATGTATAATGTAAGTGTAGCCTTGAACCCCTGATTGTGATTCATCTGTAATATGTAGGGAGTGATCATCAAATTCCATATTCAGGATTGTACCCTGTTAATATTTATAGCAAAAGTGATACTCTATTAATGAAGGAACTGTATAGAGCGATTGTGTGGTGAGTGTCTTTATGCTTGTAGCAGCCAGTTTTAACGGTAGAGATAGAGACGTAAATTTTAGCAAGAGATTAATAATCGCGAAAATTTATCTTCATACTTTGAATTCGAAGTTTGTAAGTCAGAATTGGTGATATCATCTTTTTGTACTATGTAGTAGTGAATTAAAACTTAGTTAGATCCTAAATGTTGATAATAGAAATTTGCAACCACGAAATTTGCGTTACATTCGCGTGTAGTTACGTGTCGCGACGTATGGATGTAATTAGTTCAAACACTCGTTTGTTTAGGCTTCAGTGTAACTGTCAATCCCATACACTTACTACAAAATTTTAAACATTGTAAGTCAACCCATCCACGTGGGTCGAGTGTAAACACAATTTTCAAATTCCTTGTTAATAGGTGTAAACTGAAATGCTGCAGAGAGATCAGCCTGGGAACAGCATAACGCCGTCTCATCTCACCGATGCAGGTCAGTGGCTCTAGAGTCCATATATTTCCCCACCCTTCCTTCTGTACTTGTGCAAAGAAAGATTCTCATATATAATATTTCCCCCTGCTTCTCTTGAACTGACTAGATGACGCTGTCTCATCTCACTGATGCAGGTTGGGGATGATCGTGTTCGTCATTTGAAAATAACAGAGTGGTGGAAGCGGACTGGCTCGAAACCCCCTCGCCTAACGCCCATTACACTGAAATCCCCCCCCCCCATTTCTTTCCCGTTACACATAATCAAATGTGGATTTGACTGGTCCATTAGAATAATCTATCTTTTCGATGTGAAGTGTTTAGTTTGATAGAGTTTTGGTATTCACATGTAATTGTTTCCCCTAAAAGCACCGATTATTCATCCACTTTAAAATATTGAGCCAGTAGTATCTTCCTTTGAATGGGGGGGGATATTAGGTTAAGTTTAAGTCGAGTTTGAAACTTCTTATCCCCTGGGGAGTTTTATATCGTAAGATTGAGTGGCCCACAAGGTGTGTTACTATCTTACTACTCAAGCACTCTAAACAACACACAAAACCCTAATTACTATTTCGCAAGGCCCCACAAGTCTTCATCATACTTTCTAGGTGGAATAATTTTTCCCAGCATACGCTGGGTGGTGGCAGCCTACTTTTTGTAAGTCTGATTCCTACGGTGTTATTTTTTTTCTTCAAATAATCTTGCAGGACGCAAGAGACAGTGATCGGGTTCTGTAATTTTCTTTCCTTAAATTCACTGTATGAAACTGGAGTCATAGCGATGGAATTTGTTAGACTGGGTTAACTTCTCATCATTACATCGGAGGTCCAAAATTATATCTACACTGGCTGCTAAATTTCCCGACATTTCATAAGAGGGTAAATTTCAACCTCTACACTGGTAACAGCAGTGGTAATCTCTTAATTTTAACTATTAATTGGGGGTCTAAAATTTTGCGACATGACAGATGGACCACTATGTCAGAAGTAGGATCAGTTGATGCATATAGTGTCACGATGTTGGGGGAGTCAAAGTTATCTCCCTCCCTGAATGCAGCAAAGCAGTTCTGGGTGATCATGGCATATGTTGCTGCTTCTGCATGGGGCCCATTCGGCATAATTTTGTTGGAGGTGATGCGGAAGGTGAGGTCAGTGGTACGGGATCTGGTCGCACTGCACAGGACACAGAGTTCCTTGTTAACCTCACGTAAGGTTGCCTTGCCTTCCTTTACTTCGTCATGAATGACAGTGGCCTCATTGCAAACCCAGCATGTCTTCGATAAAACCCTGTGGTGACCGCCACAAACGTAACAGCGTGGGACACAGGTACATTTTTGGCCATCCTTGGTACGGAAAGAGGGCCATCCACTACATACTGAACAGCAGACTGTTCCTGCAGGATACGCTGCTGTGGCCGTACTGATGGAAGTTGTAGCAATGCAGGACAGGGAAATGGTAGGGGCTCAATGTATACACCAAATGACCATAGGCCACCTTTGATGATAGTGGGCCTGTAAATTTCACCCGGACCCTGAGGGAGTGTTGACAGCCTGTTTCATTGGGAATGAGAGCTGGTATTCGATATACATATAAGATTTCAGCCAGATGACCACTGAGTACCTCCAATTTTGAGCAGAGGCTGGCTTAAGATACCTGCATTGCAGTAGGACCAATCTTCCCATACACCTCTCCTGATCAATGATTGACCTTTTGCAGGTTACCTGATATAGTCCCAGATAGGTTAGGGATTCCATTGGCAGCTCAATCTCAGGCACTACTCTGGCTAAAACCCTAACACTTAGACCCCTGCCAAAGCCCAAGATTATCACCTACTCTCAGCAATACTTGGCAAATGGACTCTTATTAATAGATGTTGTAAAGGTGTCTGGGTCCTGGAAGACTGGCTCATTAGTGACTGACCTGATGATGTAGTTTACCAATCAGTCTGTGTTGGAGGTGGTTGGGGAGGAGCCGGTGCGTTGATGTTTGTCTGCCGGCTCTGTCAAAAGATGGTCCTCGTCCCCAACAGTCCACTTCCCTGTACAAGCGAAGGGTTGATGGTCCATCACCGAGTCTCCAGTGCCTCCACTCAACTTGTCATCCATCACTCACTATCGTTAATTTCTTGTTACAAGAGCTCAAGTCCACACAACCTCATGCCACGACAGTGGACTGGAGAATCGCGTTGCCCAGTGAGTTGTTCTTCCTAGAGGCAGCTTTTCAGTGTACAACAACACAAAGCAACACAGGCGTTGTAAATAAACACTGGCTTCTTAAGTTCACTGTTTTTATTTTCCAGATAATTACACTTAACACTTGTCAACTACACCACTGTTTTCACAAGTACTGGAGATATACATCTTCACTAACTAAAATTACACTTAACGCTTGCCAACTTCACTTCACTATTTTCACAGGTACCAGAGATATACAATCTTCACTGCACTGACACTGAACTACACTCAAATTGAACTGAAAACTGACTAAAACTGCTTTAGTCTCTTCCCCATCCTTATATAAGCTTCCTGTATTCTAGAGTGATCTGCTACTTCTCCAAAGTTCTTGTGCATTCTCGAGGGAGCAACAGATACAACAGTTACCAATTCGGAGACATGCAAAATATCCCAGAATTTTCTTACACTACTTAACACTCTAAATTATTTAGAAAACAAACTGAGATAAAATTACATAATTAAACAATCACATAAATAAAACATTTTAAAGAAAAAGAGCACAAAAATTAATGAACAACTTAGAAATAACTTGCTCAAAAATAGCAGGCTAACTGGTAACTTTGACTCGTAACGGAAAAGAATTTGAGAATCCTCAGCAACACTCCAGCACTACCTAACTAGAAAATCTCGCTTCTCAAATCTACCCCCTCCCTAGTCATTTGTCATCCTGACAAAAATATACAATGTATACAAACATAACCCTTAATCCAAACAAAACTTTTAATTACACATAAAATAATCCTTCAACTTATCAGGTCTTCTCCTATGCCACTTCCAACAATGTCCCTACTCCTCCACACAGTCCACTCCTCCTGGGATGTCTTTGTCCTCTTCCTGATTCACCTGTTCCCTCAGGAAACTGTCACCATCCCCTTGTACTTAAGCTCCTTGATCCTTCTCAACATCCTCGGTTGGGGGTGAGCACGATTCCTCGGAGACGTCCCAGCTGTACTGTCCTGGCCAATGGTACTGCCACAGACGATTCACGTGTACCACCTTTGGACGAGACTTCCTGCCTCCTTGAATCTGATACGTTACATTTGATAAGCGGTCCAACACAGTGTAAGGCCCATCCCATGGGCTCTGCAGCTTACATGAATTCTTCAGCTGAGGATTGTATAACCAAACTTTGTCACCATCCTTGAACGTCATTTCACTTGCCTTGGCATCATACTTGCACTTCATCACTCCTCCTGAAAACTTAAGGGCTCCTCACACTTGATGATGTGCCTCAGCCAGCATTTCCTGAAGATACTTCGCACAGCTGGAGGTAACTGTAGGCAGCTCTTCACTAGGTGGTCTTCCCATTAACAAGTCAATGGATAAGCATAACTCGTGGCCCAACATCAGTTTTGCATGTGTATGTAGCTGGCAGACACATGGGATGCAGACCGATATGCCATCAGAAACGCGGCTAATTTCTGGTCCTATTCTATTTGTCTCTCTACACAGTACTTGTCCGGTTCTTGTCCCAAGGTCCAGAGGAGTAGACTGTAGCACCAGTCGAGCAGGGCAGTACTCCCAAGGTGGATGGAAAGCTGATGACAGGGAGAGCTGGAGCTCACGTTTCATCAGCCCTCAGGACTAGTTCCTGACCATCCCCCTTTGCTGAACTATTTCAGTGTCTCGGTAGCATAGAGAGTAGGCCAGCATGCTCTCCAGTACAAGTTTCTCTAACTGTCAACGCCAAACTACATGGATGCTACACACTACACTTCTTTTTCAAAATTGACAAACATGGCGTTGAAACACCCAGCCTTGGAGTCCCCTAGGGGGGAGGGGGGAACATAAATGCCCCCATCATCTGCCCCTCTCCCAGTGATGACTCTAGCAACTGCCTGGAACCACTGTCTGACTCACTCCTTCTTCATTTCTGTATCATTTGCCGCCTTTCCTCTAACTTTCACTCTGTTGAGCATCACCTCTCCTCCTCTAAACCTCACCTTCTCTTCCTCTCTGAGACTCAGCTGTCTGAGGCAACTGACAGCAAACCCTTTTCTGTAACCTCCTACTTTCTCTATTCTCATTTCAAAGCCAAAGGTGGCTGTTGCGTATATGTACGCAACGATCTAGCTTGCTCTCGTGTTCATGAATTTGACTCTTCTGAATTCTCTACTCTCTGGCTTCGGCTTTCCTGTCATTCTCTGACTAAATATATGTGTGCTGTTTACTTATCTCCTAATTCTACTGACTCTCAAAAATTCTTTGACTATCTTACTTCTACGATGGAACACATTCTATCCATTTCTCCTTTCTCTGAAATCTCCATTCTGGGAGATTTCAACATTCACCACCACCTTTGGCTCACCTCTCCTTTCACTGATCCACCTGGTGAACAAGCCTACATCTTTTCTGTCCTTAATGACGTAGAGCAGCTTGTACAGCACCCTACCCGTATCCCTGACCGCCTTGGAGAGAGTTCCAACATACTTGACTTCTTCCTAACAACTAATCCTTCTGCTTACACTGTTAATCTTTTCTCTCCATTGCGAACCTCCAATCATAACTTTATTACCTTAACCTGTCCTATCGCTCTGGTGCAGCCTGTGGACCCTCCAAAGAAACGCCGTCTGTGGCACTTTGGAGCTGCAGATTGGGAGGCCCTCAGGCAGTACTTCTTTGATTTTCCTTGGAATGATTATTGCTTCCATGGCCGGGAGCCATCTGAGTGTGCCTTGCACATTACGGAGGTTATTCTCTAGGGCATGGAAGCACACATTCCTTTCTCATATCCTCTGACTAATGCAAGAAAGCCATGGTTTAATCACGCTTGATCTAATGCTGTCTGCAACAAGGAGAGGACCTATAAAAGGTACCGGAGCCAACCCACCCCTGAATCACATCTTTTTTTATATTTCTGCCCGGAATCGTGCTAAGTCTGTTCTTCGCTCTGCTAAACGTAATTTCATGCGTGCTAAATGTTCTCAACTCTCCAACTTGAATTCTTCCCGCTCTTTCTGGTACTTTGCCAAAAACCTTTCTAATAACTTTACCTCATCATCCTTCCCTCCTCTTTTCCACTCTAATGGCTCTGTAGCTATTTCTTCTACTGATAAAGCAGATCTCTTCGCTCAGACTTTCTCCTCCAATTCCACCTTAGACGATTCCGGTGCTGTTCCTCCATCACTTCCCCCCTCTGACTTCCTCATGACTGACATTAAAATTTCTTCAGCTGATGTATTTTCTGCCATCACTGGCCTCAATACTAACAAGGCATATGGGCCAGATGGAGTTCCTCCTGTTGTCCTCAAAAACTGTGCTTCTGTGCTTACACCCTGCCTAGGTACTCTTTCCCCTTTGTCTTTCAACTTCTACCTTTCCTTCTTGCTGGAAGTTTGCTCTCATTCAGCCAATCCCAAAGAAGGGTGACCATTCCCAACCCTCTAACTATTGTCCAGTTGCTTTAACATCCTGTGTATCAAAAGTTTTCGAGTCACTT
>JAGKTI010003407.1:0-32268 GCA_018397915.1 Birgus latro
CACACACACACACACACACACACACACACACACATGCAAGCAAGTGCCTACTTGCCTCTGAGCTTACATTACCTGTACTACATTAATTATATTTTTGGGGTACTGGTTACTGCATTATCTGCCAGATACAGTATATGACCAGTAAGACATGTCTGGCTGTACAGTATCAGTACTGGCCAAAACCTACCTTTACAACAACAAACATTTCAGTTAGTCAGACAGCGTCTTTTAGCATTTTATGCATCCTAAAAATAGCAGTGCCAGTAAGGGACTACAGGACTTTCTTCACCCTTCATCACAAGATATTTCCTTTGAATAAAATCATCTGGTACGAGGTGCATTCCAGAAGTTTTGAGACCTGTGGGAGAGGCACTTCTAACTGTCCTAGATTATTGTCACTTTAATATATAATGACTATACATCTAATAAGCTAGCATGCCAAATTTTGTTTTTCCGGGTTGAAGGAGACGGCTGTTACAGCACTTTAAACACACCCTACTATACATAACTTGTCACAGCTGACTAGTTCACAGAATGCAGTCGTGACATGAAGACAATTTGGAAGCTCGCTATGCAATAAAGTTTTGTGTTAAACTGTGCAAAAACGTTGCAGAAACTTATGAAATGATCCAGACTGCTTATGGATTAACTTGTATGAGCAGAGCATCTGTTTTTCGCTGGCACAAGAGGTTCCAGGACGGCAGAGAGGAAGTGAGAGGCGATGAGAGGTGCGGGAAGGAGAGGGACGTCAGAACGTCAGGGTTGGTTGAGAAAATTCGCAATTTTCTGGACGAAGACCGTCGTGTATCTATTCAGACAATAAGTACACAGTTTGGAGTCGGTGTGGCAATTGTACACAGAATTCTTCATGAAGATCTGAACATGTGCAAAATTTGTGCAAAGTTTGTTCCCAGGGTGCTCAGTGATGAACAGAAGGAAAGATGTGTTGGTGACAGCAGGGAGATGGTTGAGCTTATTACCTCGAATCTGAGTGCTCTTGGGTCTCTGGTGACCTGTGACGAAAGTGGGATCTACTGTCATGATCCAGAGACCAAGAGACAGAGTTCCCAATGGAAGCATTTTGACTCACCCAGACCCAAGAAGCCCAGGCAGAGCAAGTCCACTGGGAAGCTCATGATGATCCCTTTCTTCGACAGCAAGGGCATCGTCTACGTCCACTGGGTTCCCTCCGGCCAGACGGTCAACAAAGAATACTATGTGGAGGTTTTGAGGTAGTTCAGGAAGAGATTTTGTCGCAACAGGCCAGAGCTCTTCAGAGCGTTTGAAAGATTGGAGATCACAGGAAGTAGGAAATACTGACAGAGGGAGACAGTTTCAGAGTTGACTTGTTGCATAAATGAAGGACTTGGAGTAATGGTCAGCTCTTGGATTAGAGAGTTGGACAGAAAAGGGATGAGAGTTTTTGCTAGACGGGTGGTACGCACCCATCGTGGAGGTGGAGAGATGCAAGCAGAAAGTTCAGAGGAGCAATGACCATTGATGTAGCGATAGAAAAAAGATAAAGATGCAACACTGCGGCGAAGAGACAGAGGTTGAAGGGAGCCAGTAAGAGAAGTAGAGTTAATGAGACGAAAAGCCTTTGACTCCACCCTGTTGAGAAGAGCTGTATGTGGGGAGCCTTCCCACACATGAGAGTTGTATTCAACATAGGGGTGAATAAAACCTGTGTATAAAGTCAACAATTGTGCAGGGGTGAAGAAGGTACGGAGTCGGCTTAGCAAACCTAATCACTTGGTAGCAGATTTTACAAGAGATGTATATGATCTTTCCAAGATAAGTCCCGAGTGAATGAAACCCCAAGCATGTTCAAGGATTAAGCAGGATTGGGCTGGATATTATTAAACATTAGTGGGTACTCAGGGGAAGGTTTTGTCAGGTTGATAGGTGTAAGAACTGAGTCTTTGATGCATTAAAAACAACAAGATTATTTTTACCCCAGTCAGAAATATGAGCCAAGTCAGACATTAGGTATGCCATAGCCTCATCCCTTGTTTGTTGAAGTAACTGCTTTGATGGACGTTGCGGGAACTGAATGGAAAGGTGAAGGGTGGAATCATCAGCATATGAGTTGATAGGGTTAGATGTACAGCTTAGGCCATTGATGAATAAAAGGAAGAGAGTTGGTGATAGGACAGAGCCCTGTGGAACACCACTGTTGATAGGTCTAGGAGAAGAACGATGGCTGTCTACAGCAGCGGCTATAGAACAACCAGAAAGGAAGCTATAGGTGAAGGCACAGATAGAAGGACAGAAACTGTAAGAGGGCAGTTTGGAAATTAAAGGTTTATGCCAGACTTGATCGAAAGCCTTTGAGATGTCAAGTGCAATGGCAAAGCTTTCACCATTGTCCCGAAAGGAGGATGACCAGGAGTCTGAAAGGTAGGTGAGAAGATCGCCAGTGGAGCATCACTGACGGAACCCATACTGACAGTCAGAAAGAAGGTTGTGATAGGAAAGATGTTTTAAAATTTTTCTGTTAAGAATTGACTCGAAAACTTTTGAGACACTGGATGTTAAAAGAAATTGGACGATAGTTAGAATGTTGGGAATGGTCACCCTTCTTTGGGACTGGCTGAATGAGAGCAAACTTCCAGCAAGAAGGAAAGGTACAAGCTGATAGACAAAGGTGAAATAGTTTACCTAGGCAGGGTGTAAGCACAAAAGCACAGTTCTTGAGGACAACGGGAGAGACTTCATCAGGCCCATGTGTCTTGTTAGTATTGAGGCCGGTGATGGCAGAAAATACATCAGCTGAAGAAATTTTAATGTCAGCCATGAGGAAGTCAGAGGGGGGAAGTGATGGAGGAACAGCACCGGAATTGTCTAAGTTGGAATTGGAGGAGAAAGTCTGAGCGAAGAGATCTGCTTTATCAGTAGAAGAAATAGCTACAGAGCCTTCAGAATAGAGAAGGGGAGGGGAAGATGATGAGGTAAAGTTGTTAGAAAGGTTTTTGGCAAGGTCCCAGGAGCAGGAAGAATTCGAGTTGGAGAGTTGAGAGCATTTAGTATGGATGAAATTATTTTTAGCAGAGCAAAGAACAGACTTAGCACCATTCCTTGCAGAAACATAAAAACAGTGTGATTCAGGAGTGGGTTGGCTCTGTTACCTTTTATAGGCCCTCTTCTTGTCGTGGACAGCATTAGAACAAGTGTGATTATACCAAGGCTTTCTTGCATTAGCCAAAGGATGTGAGAAAGGAGGGTATACTTCCATGCTTGAGAGAATAACCTCCGAAATGCGCAAAGCACATTCAGATGGCTCCCAGTCATGGAAGCAATAATCTATCTATCTATCTATTGCCAGATGCCATAATCCCATAAGGGGTGGCCATTTGACTCTGAGTTATGTTTTACAGGGAGGGGCACTAACCCTCCACCAACCCACTTGTTGACACGTAGGGAGCACATATGTTTTGGTTATATGGTTACCACCCAGCGTTGTAAATGGTTTCTTGGTTTACAGGAAACCATTTGGCTTGTCACTCAATGTAAAGCCACCTGTAAAGGAAAGAAAAGCAATAAGAAGTGACAGGAAAGATGGGAGAAATAGGAAGAGAGGAGGGCAGGCTCAGAAAGAGAATGATAAAGGCTAAGGAAGAAGTAGGCAGCACTACATCAAGTGAGTGGATGATGGTCGCCACCACCTACCACTAATAATCATTCCAGGGAAAATCAAAGAAGTACTGCCTTAGGGCTTCCCAATCCACATTTCCAAAGTACCACAATCGACATTTCTTAGGATGTTCTACAGGCCTTACCAGAGCGAGAGGACAGGTTAAGGTAATAGGTTGTGATCGGAGGAGCCCAACGGAGAGGAAAGGTTAACAGTGTAAGCAGAAAGATTAGTAGTAAGGAAGAGTCAAGTATGTTGAAGCTCTCTCCAAGGCAGTCAGGGATATGGGTAGGGTGCTGTACAAGCTGCTCTAGGTCATTAAGGATTGAAAAGATGTAGGCTCGTTCAGCAGGTGGATCAGTAAAAGGCGAGGAGAGCCAAAGCTGGTGGTGAAGAATGAAATCTCCCAGAATGGAGATTTCAGAGAAAGGAGAAACGGATAGAATGTGTTCCATCGTAGTAAGATAGTCGAAGAATTTTTCATTGTCAGTAGAATTAGGGGATAAGTAAACAGTGCAGATAAATTTAGTCAGAGAATGACAGGAAAGCCAAAGCTAGAGAGTAGAGAATTCAGAAAAATAAAGTTCAGGAATATGAATCACTGCTATCTTTATTTACAGTATTGTATTAATTATGGTAGTAACTTTACTCCACTTTCATAACAAAGCACAGTACATGAACTGTAATTGGCTGAGCCCCAAGAGGCTCAACCATTACTAAACTGCTTTAGTCATAGCAGTTTAGCTGTGGTTTGAGGTTGTACTCTATAATATTAATACTTTTTTTTTTTTTTAATACTCCCCCCCCCATTACAAGACTTGTTTCCTTCTTCAATACTCATTTCTTAAATAAAACAATAAAACGAATTATCAGTAAGAGAAGGCAGCCTCACCAAGATTAATGAATTTCCATTGTGACAAAAGTTTATGTTGACCCAACATTGTTTCACAAGCCAGCATGATTTGCTTTGTTAATTAGTGAGTGGACAACTGGCAGTTCACCAGTGATCATGTTAGCTTGCTGGAGTAGTACAGTTGATGCTAAACTACAGTACTATACCACTAAACTGCTACACTGCCACATGGCCATTTGTAAACAGATGAATGCTTTGTGTGTTCTTCATTTTGCATGTTTGCAAAATCTGCTCAGTATATACTCAATTGTATGTTATTTTTGCACACCAAATCAACAGTTTTTATAATCTAAAAAGTACCTGTGATTGCCAGTCAGTTAGATGATCATTTGTTGAAGAGTTTTCTCTAAATTGCATCAAGCTAATCCCTCCCTAATTCATCACCTCATACCTCGAGGACACATGGGGATATTTCAAGGTGATTTTTAGACAGAAAAGTGTGTTTCAGACGCTGCAAAATATGGTAGATAAATGAATAATGCGTCCTTGAATGCAAGGCATGGGGGGGCTAGGTTAATGGCTGAAGAGTTGAGAGGAAAGATGGGACTGGAATGTATTGATGTTGTGATGAAGAGGGTAGATTGAGATGGTTAGGGCATGTGGAGAGAATGGAGGATGACGATTGGGTGCGGAAGGTGAGAAGGGTGAACACCAGGGGTAGGGTTGCAAATGGCAAACCAAAAAAGACCTGAGACAAGGTCATAGATTGTGACCTCATGGATAAAGGACTGAATAGGGAGGCCGCCAGAGATAGAGCAGCATGGAGAGCCACCATTAGGTGACCAAGTCCGACACTTGCTAGCATGTTGAAGCCTCTGTAAATGATATGAATCATCTTACAGCAGATCCATATCATTGGAACCTGGATTCTTTTGGAAACCACTTTAATACATACTTCCCCAGACAGTGCATGAGTACTAATACAGTGCTCCCTTAACATCCATGGGGATTAGGTAATAGAGACACCCGCATTTATTAAAAATCCGTGGATATCTGTTGTCCCCCTTAAAAGCACTCCTGGACCCCCAATTTCCTTATACAGTAGAGTCTTGGTACAACACAAGGTAGGTTATGCAGAACTTCATGCAAAATCAATTCGCACTAATATGTGACATATACAGTATTTACATGTAAAATAGGGGGTTCAGTTCTAGGAGCCCCATATTTTTCGTTGAAAATATATTGAAAAATAGGTTATTACAATTATGTCTGCCGGAAGACATCCAAGACGTGTGTTTACTTTCCGATCTTGCTGACTTGACACATCAGTGCATTCTAACCTAACCTAACCAACTAGTTTTGCCCCGTAATACTCCCCATAAAAATTTTAACCACCAAGGATTGCCATGAAACCTTTTGAAAGTCCTCATTACCATTGAAGCAAACACTTCTGACCAATATGTGAATAATGGCTGCCCAGAATCATGCATATTTTGCCAAGAACCACTTTTGGTGCACTCATTAAAAAAAAAAGAAGTGTGAAACTATTTTTGAAAGTCATTAGTCATCACCAATAAAGGAAAAAAAAGCTATACTAAAGTCGTCAGCATGGATTGATTGGGTACTTCTCACTTCTCAGATACACACAAATGCAGTATTTGTGAATAATAAACAAGTCAGCCAAGCAGTATAATTTGTATGACAGTACAGTATTCAGTAATTCACAAGAACTGAACTCACATAATGATCCCACCTATTTATGTCAACACGTAGTGTCTTCACATACTGTAAGAGCCGAATTTTCTCTGGTAAAGACCGTCAGTTCTTAACAGTGGTCGGGCATAATGCTCCCCCCCCCCACACCCACACACTTTGCACCCAAGGCGAAAAGATGAATTTTACTGCTCCTTCATCATTAACTTTTTTTTTTTCCTCCCAACAAAGAAACTTATCCACATCGTAAATACACCCGACTCATTTTATGTCTGATCATTTGCATATAAAATCCCACACCACACGCCACTTCGTCCAACAATTTTGCATTTTCCTTTGGTATAAATGCTTTTCTTGTGTTCATAGGATGTTTCAACCGTTACCAACTGATTTCAGATTAGCCAATGATGGAGGCTTTTACCCACAAAGCTTTGGTATGACCAACTAGTCACAGAGCTTTCCCCTTGTATCAGCTGGCAAACACAACAAAGCCCTTTGCCACCAAGATTGCAAAGGAGAGCCTGGAAGAAAAGACATACTCCCAGCCCATCCTAACTTTTCCCCTGATGAAGTAATGGCATTAATAAGTGAAGTGCCCCAAAGGAAGAGTGTTATATTTGATTCACTGGATAATGCCATCACTAAAACAGCCATGACCTGTGCCTGGGATAATGTTACATTTGCAGTGAACAGAGTCAGCAGAGTTCAGCAAGATAAAATGACTTAGTGAATCTGGCCCCGGAACTGTATCCACCCTCGGATATTTAAAACCGTGTATGTTATATCCACCCGAGGATATTTAAAGCTTGTGTGTTAACCTTTTCGCGCACCATAAGTTTTATTAAGTTTCACGGCTCACGATTTTACTTGCCTGCGCCCGCCACCAGACCGCCCGCGGGACGCAAATTGTATGTATTCTTGCCTTATTTTCGCCACCCAAACCTCCAAATATTGCCCTGAAACTCACATCATCTTATTCACCGATGTTTGTTCTAGCTGATAAGCCAAAAGGAAAACCAGAAAAATACGAATAAAAGTACATTAGGCTGCCGTGAATAAACATTTTGGAACATTGATCTCACTTCCCAACATCGTTGTTCGAGTGTTTTCCATCATACAGAAAAATGTTATTATAAGTTTTGATAGAGAATTTCATTGGCTTTCTAATGAGGTGTGTCCGGTTGTGATGCAATTTGTAGTTTTTGAGAAAATAGCCAAAAACTAAAAGCCATTTTTGTAAAAAAAAATTGATTTATGTTCAGGGAGGTATGCTGCAGAAGTTTTCTTGCACACCTTATGTTTTTATTACATAATCTTATGTAGAATTTCATAAGCTTTCTCCTGATACCTTTTTGTTTTGATACGCCTCATAGTTTCCGAGTAAATCGCAAAAAACTACAGGGTACTCGCAGCTGCGGTGCACTTTCGTCATGCGCGCACAATAACCGCCTACGTAACCACAACTTTTCATTAGAGAATTTACAAAGTTATGTCCTGTACATACGTAGAATTCACTGATCTTTATCGGTTCTTACAGGAAATTGATACGTTCAATAATTTTGGAGTAAATGGACGACAAAGATAGAACACTCTTCCTCGCCCGCAAGTGAGATAAAAACGCTCAATTTCCCTGCCTCACGAATACTTACATATTTTCGCTCGTTAGGTTTTATTATTATTATTATTATTATTATTATTATTATTATTATTATTATTTACTCAAATTATACACGTGAAATATCATAAGCTCTTTGATAGTGCTCTCAGTAACTCGACATGACCACTGGTCTTTTTGCTAGGTACTGATAATGAAGCCGAACTTTCTTCCACCTCACATGTGTATATGTAAAAAACAATACTTATTTGTGAAAAAAATATAGAAATGTAGAAATAGGTCAATATACAAATCAACAAAATATGGAAAACTCACTTGCTCCAGCGGTGTTGAGCTGCTGGCAGGAACTTGAAGGAATTGAAAATGAGTTAGGTAGTGTGTGAGCATGTGTGTGTGTGTGTGTGTGTGTGTATTCTCTGTTCCTTGCACCACGTTTGCCTAACACATGCGACGCACACAATAGATTTCTCCACGAACATTTGCTACTCGATATACATATATAATGTCATATATGTATCGTTGTGTGGCGTATTTTCTTGTCTCTGATCATTACGTAACTTTCCGCTGTCAGTCAATGCACGCAATATTTCTCGGTGAACACATGCTGCACTATTTTATATGTATATTTCACACTGAACCATATGCAATATAAAACACTATCACATGATTCCATCCCAGCCTCCTCTGTTATTCCCTTCCTTACTGTATGGTGTACGAGAGCGCCTGCTCCCTTAGCAACTGATGCATGTCTATGTATCTCTATGGCATTACATAATGCCTGCTATGGTAGGTCAGTTATTTCACTAATCCAGGCACTATATGTTTCACAGATATAAGTAATGGCTTCACTATAAGGGTAAAATACATCATTTTACGGGCAGGGTGAGTGGAAACCCCGCTATAACAAACCAGACTCCTGCCTCTGGGCCTAACGGCTGATAACGGACCCTAATGCTTTACAAACAATATATCTATGTTCAGTAGACACAATCACTTCACAGTATAGTCAAAAACACTGTACAATCACAATATTTCAATAATGGCTTCAGCCTCAGGTGGGAGGGGGAAAATGGCAGATTTAAAGGGACAACTCAATACAGCACGACCCTGCTGTCTGGCTGCTAGTGGAGCACTGAGATTCTATCACTACGTACAGGCACATATGAGCCATTGCAGTGTTGCCAAGGTCTTACCTCGGGAGAGACACGTGGCTGCTAGAACGCTACAAAATTTGACGCAAATCGGCCAAAAACTTACTTTTTTTTTTTTTTTGCGTTTTCATGCGATTTGAGGTCCTGTGCTTTGGCACACCACACCACGTGAAACGCAAATTGCGGTCCCGTGCGCGAAAGGGTTAAAAACGCAGATGTTAAGGGATGATTGTACAGTTACCTCTTTTGCCATTACTGGTACCATATTTACTAAATAAACCAGACACAGTAGCGCTATTGAGAAACTATACATGTTGGTGCTTTGTATCTTGGCTGGAACGAAGCAGCTTCAGTGTCCACCCAGGAACCAAACCTCCTCGTATTATTTCCCTGTACTGTACCTTGTCTTGGGGGAAAGGGGAAGAACCCAACTAAAGTGCTGTCTACCACAAAGAGGTGCTGGGTCCAGTGCATGTACTGTACTACATTGTTACCACTCAATACCTGTTGGACAGCTCTTGTCTGTCTGGTCAGTTAAACCAAACACTCCAGAGGTACCCAACAAAGAAACAGTTGCTTACCTGTGGTGAACAGGTATACTTGGACAGAAAGATTGGAGTTAAACAACATCAGCTAGACTCAGTTGAACACTTCATAGGCACCCACAAAATCCCATGACATTGAAATACTGTATATCAAAAATTGTTGCAAATTTTTTTTTTTTTTTAGTAAATTGTATTTAGAATAATACTATCCATATCATTTTTATTAGCTGTTGTTATTTTATGTTTTTGAAGATTATCATTGTACAGGTATCATTCAGCATTCTTTGTCAGAGATATGTACCTTATATTATCCATATCAGTTTTTACTAGTTGTTATTATTTTATGTTTTTGAAGGTTGTCATTGTACAGGTATCATTCAGCATTTTTTGTCAAAGATACATACCTTAAAAGGGCTAGTGTGTATATCATAATAATGTGCTTAATCATAACATAAATGAATAAGAAGAATATTTGTCTAGTTTCTCTTTCACACCAGGAAAATATAATTTAGTCACCTAATTCCTCTTTTCAGGAGTGGATCAGAACTAACCCTGAATACAGCAGCTTTATTAAAAAAGAGGGGGACACTCAAAGACACCTGAAGGTGATGGCAACTACATTGGCTCCCAGGTAAATGAATAAGAGATGTGGGTTGTGTATGTCACTTTAAACAATACATAGTTTCTCTTGTATAGTACAATAAATCCTTGTAACAAGTCACCTCTTTTACTTTATTTTTCACTACCAAGTCCACAGTTTAAGCACTATACCTGGGTGCAGTGACAGATGGAAAGGTAAATATGCAGAGGAAGTGGAAAGAAGAGTGACACGGGGGAAGAAAGTGAATGGTGCAGTGAAGGCCATGATATGAAATGGAGGTCTGTGATATGAAATGGAGGTCTCAGTGTGGCAACTGCAAGAGGACTGCACAAAGGAGTTTAGTGCCCACATTAACATACAGGTGTGGGACTTTTGTGTGGCATGAAATAAAAAATTTAGGAGGTAGAGCTGTGGAATTGGGATAATTTAGAAATGTATTGTCATGCAGAGAGTGGAAAGGATAAGAAATAATGTGATTCATAAAAGATGTTGGGTAAGGAAGTTTATGGGCATTGTACAACAGAGTTTGAAGAGAGTATGCTTGGATGCTGTGGTGAGAGGAGGTATGGTAAATGAAAGAAAAAAGTGAATAGATATGATAAATGAATTTTTGAGAAAGATTAGAGGTTAATGAGACCAGGGAACTGGCTAGAGATTAGGCTGATTGGATGAATTTTGTATAGGATAATGTTTTTTTTTTTTTTAACTTGACAGTCATCATATTGATGGGGTTGTTATGAAGCTATGTGTGGGAAATGTGCCTGTGAGGTGGAACCAGGATTCAAGAGGCTTGATTACAGGGCTGTGGAGTTGGTACCCAAAACCCCCAATGCCAACTCCAACTCCTTGATTTCTTGTGTGCCCAACTCTGACTCCAACTCCGACCCCTTAGACATTATAATAAATTTGCCATGATGACTTAAACAAGATGTCATTTCATCACAGTCGCATGAATCATCAAGCTACTTGTAAAACCCATGTCCTTAAAGGTTTGACTTTAATGGTTGTAGCTACATTATGCCAAAATAATAATTTCTTAAATGCAATCAAGATTAAAACCCAGTAAATGCAGTCAAGATTGAAACTCAATAAACAAATTGTTACATTTGGTATAATTTTATTAGTCATAGGCACACAAGAAAATCTATAAACACATTGAGAATTTGAGAGTACGATCACTATGGGGCTAGTAATCAGGTAAGGCTGGGTGTATGGGTGGGTTGCACTGACTTGCACATGCCCAGAATTCCCACCTTGCAGCTTACAGGCACTGGCAGACACCTCTGTGTCACTTTATACTCAAACCATTTCATTCGTAGAAGTTTCGTGTAAGGACGCTCCCCTCTAGATTCCAGAATAAAAAAATTATCCAAATACATTCACTTAGTGGGAAATCTGCTGAGCTTGGTGTCTGTTTACATTCTGTTCTTGTCGTTCTGTCGACAGATGGCAGCACCTATGTTTATGTTCAATGTAAATGAAGAACAGGAGACCAACAAACAAGAAAATAAGAGAAAAGAAGAAAAGAACTGCAGCAGCAACAAGAAATAAACTGAAAGAGCTGTTGTTCGAAAGGCAATAGCTCCACATTACATCTACATCGTGTATAAAATTTTCTTTATTGGTGGTCGGCGTCGGAGTCAGGACTTTTTTACTGACTGCAACTCCGACTCCGACTCCAGTATCACCATAATTGCTTCCGACACTGACTTCAGTATCACCATAATTGCTTCCAACTCCAAGTCCACAGTCTTGTTTAATTAGTGAGGGAATGAGTTTGTGGCCCATTTCATTGGTCATGCTACTGATTAGTTCTTTCACTCATGTTTTTTCTCTTTCCTTTCTCTCTGGACCTTACCTCACTTCACCTCCAAGTGGGAAAAAAAGAGGTGATATGATGATGATGATGATGATGATGATGATTGAATGTCCATGAGGTACCTGGAGGTATTGATTTTGTAATACTACCAAGAGTATAGGTTAGTCTCCTACCCTTAAGTGTTTCAGATTATGGTAGCCTAGTTTTGGATCCTAACATCTTGAAAAGGTTACTATGGGATTTGCTGATAATGTTAACAATTCTTAACCTTTAAAGCAAGGGGGAAATTTGTAAATTTTGCTAATCTTTAAAATGTTATCTTTCATTAATGATTGAGGTACAATAAACTCTCAATTATCCGTTGCCACATCTTCTGGCATGTATCAGTTTCTGTCACAGCAAATGGGACTGAATTTTTAAAATTATGTAAGAAGCCCCCAAACTGAAATCCCTTCCAGATAATCTTCAAGATGTGGGACCACCTTATTTTGCAGTTTTCTTTAGTTAGCTTTGTGGGATTCTTTTGAGTATTTCAGTGCATTTTCAAGTTTTAATACTTTTTTATTTCTTTTAAAAGAGGTGAGTGGCATTTAAAAAGCCATCGCTGTTTACAGTGCCCAGACAGATGGATGCCACCTTGTGGTATGCTGAAGATAAACAGACACCATCTTACCATATTATTTTTGGCTCAAAATATCCCACATGAGTGTTTATCTCTCCAAACCTAACCTAAATTTTCGAAACTTTACCTAAACTACTTTTTCCTAACCTTTAACCTAACCTATTTTATGCTAACCTAACCAAACATATCCTATCCTGTCCCTTATAGAATCATATTTTCCTTGTTTGTTGAGGGATCCTCTTCATACTCGAGAACACACTTCTGTGTATCATTACAAAGTAACTGAATCACTTCAAAGTTAGGTAAACATTTTCATTAATATTTAAGAGATGGTTCAGTGTTTCCTTGAAAATTACCCCACACAGTTTGTCTCATCACTCAAACACAATTTCCTGGCAGCTTTACTCGTAACTTGACATTCCTGTTCACAACAGATGGCTCCATTTCGTTCAGATCGTCTTTATGGGTTTATCATTTCATGTTAAACGTTCAGTGAACAGTACAGTACTCTGTGCTGGATGATCGAATTAGGGGCCATAAGTGTCGCCACGAGAATCACTGCTTTTGATGTTTGGTTTGCTTCAGTTCCTTGTACAGTTCATCTTTTTCATAGGAGACAAGATGGAGTAAGGTATAGCAGCCTGAGACTACCACAGGTGTACCCAGTTCAACCCTATACCCTTCCATGCACACTCTCCCTCCCTTCCTTCCATTCTAGTTGACCTTTATTGGAAGGAGGCTGTAGCACCAGCTGATCAGGGTGGTACTCCGGAGGGGAATGGGAATGCTGGTGATAGGGAGAGCTGGAGCTCCTGTTTCACTAGCTACCTAACCATCCCCCTTTGCTAACCTTTTCATTTTGACACTATCATGGAGAGTAGACCAGCATACTCTTGCAAACACTTCCTGAGACTGTCTCATACACTACACCACATGCGCTTTACATATCACACAATGTACCCCATTACTTGACAGAGGTTGATGCCAGCAAAGGTATGCAGTCAGAAAACTTTGCCCCTGCTGGCTAGTGGTGGACCTTATAAGGAGAGACGTGATGAGGGCTCCGCCAGCATAGATCGTGGGGCCAGTGTGTTATGATCCCGAACATGGGCGTAGCGCCCAGAAGGCTGCCTTATCAATGGGTGTAGAATGGCAGGGCAGTTACTGTACCAAGGTGCACATGCAGGGTGTCCCTGTAGCTGTCCTGGCAGGGTGCCCTGTGGCCACTACCACAGCCATTGGTCAGGGCTGGTGGGATAGGGGTCCCAGATCCATTTCCTGGACCTGGGACTGTGCAGTGGGTGGGGCTTGTGTCATGTCTCTACTTTATTATTTTTACTGATGATGACCAAGTTCAAGAATGAAATTCAAAGCAAGCCTGAGGACCCTGAATCACCCAGGGGGTTCAGAGTGGCATCATGGAATGTTGGAAGTTTGGGAGGTAGAGCGGGGGAAGTGACTGAGACATTGAGTAGGAAGTAGGTGGCTGTGGGATGTGTGCAAGAAGTCCATTATAGGGGTGGATCAGCCAGAAAGACTGCTGGAAGGGATTGTTATAAGTTGTTTTGGCAGGGTAGGACAGATGGATATGGTGGGTGGTGTATGTGTGTGTTGGAGGGGAGAAATGGGTAGAATATTTCATGAATTTTATGAGAGTAAATGACTGGATAATAGTAGTGAAAATTTTGTTCAGTGGGAAAATGGTTGCATTTATAATGGCATATGCTCCACAGGCAGTCTTGGATGAGGCAGAGAAGGATAGATTTTGGGATGACTTAATACGTGTAGTAGGTGGTATGGGGAATGATGAGATTGTAGTTTTGGGAGGGGACTTAAATGGTCATGTAGGTGAAGCAGCTCAAGGATATGAAGGAGTACAGGGGGAATGTGCATATGGTACAAGAAATGATGAAGAGGAAAGGATACTCGAAGTTGGAGAGCAGTGAACATGATTGGGTGCAACACATATTTTAGGAAAAGAGAGAGCAGGTTGATTACATATGAGTCAGGGGGAAATAGCAGCCAGATAGACTATTTGCTGGTCAGGAGGGCTGATAGGTAGTTAGTGAGGGATGTTAAAGTTATAGGTAGCAAGGAGTGTGTGCAGCAACACAAGTTATTGATATATGACATGGTGCTTAAGGAGTGGGTGATGAAAAAGAGGACCTAAGCACTTAGGAGGAAAATATGGAAGCTGAAAAACCAAGCAGTAAGGAATGCAAGGGATGCCTTCTACAGGGAGATGAGAATCATGGCTGAACAGAGAGACATTGACAGAAGTGTCAGTGAACAGTACGAAGCCCTCAAGAGCAACCCCTTGAGAGTTATTGATTCAGTATGTGGATGGAAAAGAGACCCACCAAGACATAAAGTAACTTGGTGGTGGGATGAGGGTGTAGTAGCTGCAGTAAAGGAGAAAAGAAGGCTTTTCCGGGAATGGAAGAAGGGTGGTAACTGAGAGGAATAATTGGCTTCCAAGCATAGGGCTAGAGAAGAGGTTTACAGAGCGAAGTCTGAGTCACAGAGACTTTTACTTGATAACCTAAATTGTGTGGAAAAGAAGAATATTATATTTAAGGTGGCAAATCAGATGAAGAGGGAGAACAGACATATTATAGGTAAGCAGTGTGTGAAGAATGATGAAGGAAGGGTAGTGATGAACAGTGGGGATATTAAAGACTCAGGGAGAGAGCATGACCGCCGGTTGTTGAATGAGGAGTTTGACTGGGACGGGGAAGGTATGGAGCCAGTGAATCCAGTGTTTGGCCCTTGGCCTTCGATTGACACTGCTACTGTGAGTGGGGCAATATGCAGGATGTGGGTGGGGAAGGCAGCAGGTGTGTCTGGGTTGACTGCTCAAATGCTGAAAGTCTCAGGAGATATAGGAGTGTGGTTAGTCACTGACCTGATAAATATGATTATGTATGAGTGCGTTGTCCCACATGATTGGCTGAAGAGTTTAATTGTAAATATGTACAAGATGATGCCCTGGAAAGAGGAAATTATAGAGGCATAAATCTTTAAGACCAGACAGTGAAGGTGATGGAGAGAGTTCTGGAAGGTATGATTAGAGAAAGATTGAATATTGATGAGATGCAGTTTGGGTTTATGCCAGGCAAAAGGACCACTGGTGCCATAGTCATTGTTCGACAGCTTCAGAAAAAATATATAGGAAAGAAAAGGGAACTGTACTTTGTTTCTGTTGATTTGGAGAAGGCCATTGACAGAGTCTGTAGAGAGGTGGTGAAGTGGGCAATGAGAACACTTGGGATCGAGGAGTGGCTGGTTAGGGTGGTTATGGCCATGTATGTGGGTGCTTGAACTGAGGGGTAAGGGTGAATGAAGATTTGAGTGATGAGTTTTCTGTGAATGTTGGTGTGCACCAGGGGTCAGTTTTGAGCCCCTTGTTGTTTATCATAGTACTTGAAGCCCTCTCATCTGAATTTAGAAATGAACTTCTGTGGGAGATGTTGTATGCTGATGATTTAGTGTTGATTGTAGAGAATGAAAGGGAGGAAGAGGAAAGATGGTATGGGGCACAAGGGCTTAAGAGTAAATGCAGATAAAACAAAATTGGTGGTATCTCGGGCTGGTGGCAGTACTGTCAAAGAAGAGGGAGAGTGGCCATGTGCAATTTGCCACAAGGGCGTGGGAAGTACTTCCGTCTTGATGCAGTGTCTCTGATAAGTGGGTGCATAAGAGATGTAGGGGTATCAGAGGTAGACCGCAAGATAATACTAATTTCATGTGTGTGGTGTGTTGGGGAAAGCAGGTGGAGATTTCCAGGCATGAAAGGACTGGCACTCACCATCCACTCACTTGATGTAGTGGTGGTCTCGGGTGTCTGGTCGTTCCTCTCCTTCATCCTTCCATCCTCTTCTGTCTTACTTTCCTTCATCCTTCTGCCTACAGGTGACTTTACACTCCCTTTTCTGTCTTTCTTTCCTTCATTCTTTCCTCTTCCTTCTGCCTGTGGGTGACTCTACACTGAGTGACAAGCCAAATGGTTTCCTGTACACCAGGAAACCATTTACTGTGCTGGGTGGTAACCATAACACCAGATTATGGCACCTGGTGGTTTAGTGGGTAATTAAGGTGCTCCAATAGGATTGAGCCGGTGAAGGTTTATATCCAAGGGATGGTTGGGGTTTATTGCTCATGTAATGCCACCCAGGGATGAGTGAGGCTGGTCACTCTCATCTTAAATGTCAGGACCAACTTGCCTAGCTCCGGGCTCCTATGCTCCTCATGGGGCAAAACAGGATTGGGTGATGGGTGAAAGGATTGAACTTGCTGGTGAGTCTCTTGAGTATGTGGAAGAGTTTTGTTATTTGGGGGACATGTTATGCGCTGGAGGTGGGGCTGGAGCAAGCTCTGTGGCTAGAGTGAAGAGTCGTTGGAAGAAGTTCAGGGAGCTGTTGCCTTTCCTGACGTTGTGAGGGCTCTCTATGTGTGCTGAAGGATCTTTGTATGCAGTGTGTGTGTGGAGCATAGTGCTGTAGGGTAGTGAGATGTGGTCAGTAAAGGAGGAGGATATTCACAGGCTTAAACCTACAGAAATGACAGTGATTAGGTGGATGTGCAGTGTGTCCCTGGGTGTGAGGCCTTGGGGCGCTAGGTTTACAATGGAGGAGTTTTAGGGGTAGGATGGGACTGGAATGTATTAGTGTTGTGATGAGGAGAAGTAGATTGAGATGGTTTTGGCATGTGGAGAGGATAGGGGAGGAGTAGACTGTAGCACCAGTCGAGCAGGGCAATACTTCCAAGGTGGATGGAAAGCTGATGACAGGGAGAGCTGGAGCTCCCATTTCATCAACTCTCGGGACTAGGTCCTGACCATCCCCCTTTGCTAAACTTTTTCAGTGTTTCAGTAACACAGAGAGTAGGCCATCATGCTCTCCAGTACAAGTTTCTCTAACTGTCTACACCAGTCTACATGCACAATACACACTACACTTCCTTCTCAAAAAAAGGAAAAAAAAAAAAAAGGGCGCACAATAACCAGGCCTCGGAGTCCCCAGGAGGGGGGACCATAAATGCCCCCATCCGCCCATCTCCTGGTGACGACTAAGCGAGATGCCTGGAACCACTGTCTGACTCACTTCTTCATTTCTGCAACATTCGCAGCCTTTCCTCTAACTTTCTCTCTGTCGAACACCACCTCTCCTCCTCTAAACCTCACCTTCTTTTCCTGACAGAGACTCAGCTGTCTGAGGCAACTGACAGCAAACACTTTACTGTTTCCTCCTACTTTCTCTACTCTTTTCAAAGCCAATGGTGGCTGTTGTGTATAAGTTTGCAACGACTTATCTTGCTCTCGTGTTCCTGAACTTGATTCTTCTGAATTCTCTACTCTCTGGCTTCGGCTTTTCTGTCATTCTCATACTAAATATATCTGTGCTGTTTACTTATCTCCAAATTCTACTGACTATAAAATTTTTTTCGACTATCTTCTACGATGGAACACATTCTGTCCGTTTCTCCTTTCTGTGAAATCTCTGTTCTAGGACATTTCGATGTTCACCACCACCTTTGGCTCTCCTCTCCTTCCACTGATCCACTTGGTGAACAAGCCTACACCTTTTCTATCCTTAATGACCTAGAGCAGCTTGTACAGCACCCTACCCGTATCCCTGACCGCCTTGGAGAGAGCTCCAACATACTTGACCTCTTCCCTACAACTAATCCTTCTGCTTATGCTGTTAACCTTTCCTCTCCGTTGGGCTCCTTCGATCACAACCTTATCACCTTATCCTGTCCTATCGCTCCGGTGCGGTCTGTGGACCCCCCAAAGAAACATCGACTGTGGCACTTTGGAGCTGCAGATTGGGGGGCCCTCAGCCAGTACTTCTTTGACTTTCTCTGGAATTATTATTGCTTCCATGGCCGGGAGCCATCTGAGTGTGCTTTACGTATTACGGAAGTTATTCTTTCGGGCATGGAAGCATACATTCCCTTCTCATACCCTTTGACTAATGTAAGAAAGCCTTGGTTTATTCACACTTGTTCAAATGCTGTCTGCAACAAGGTGAGGGCCTATCAAAGGTACCGGAGCCAACCCACCCCTGAATCACATCTTGTTTATGTTTCTGCCCGGAACCTTGCTAAGTCTGTTCTTCGCTCTTCTAAAAATAATTCCATCCGTACTAAATGCTCTCAACTCTCCAACTTGAATTCTTCCCGCTCCTTCTGGCATCTTGCCAAAAACCTTTCTAACAACTTTACCTCATCATTCTTCCCTCCTCTTTTCTACTCTGATGGCTCTGTAGCTATTTCTTCTACTGATAAAGCAGATTTCTTCACTCAGACTTTCCTCTAATTCCACCTTAGATGATTCCGGTGCTGTTCCTCCATCACCTCCCCCCTCTGACTTCCTCATGGCTACATTAAAATTTCTTCAGCTGATGTATTTTCTGCCGTCACTGGTCTTAATACTAACAAGGCATATGTGCCTGATGGAGTCCCTCCTGTTGTCCTCAAGAACTGTGCCTGTGTGCTTACATCCTGCCTAGGTAAACTCTTTCGCCTTTGTCTTTCTTGCTGGAAGTTTGTTCCCATTCAACCAGTCGCAAAGAAAGGTGACCATTCCCAACCCTCTAACTATCGTCCAATTGCTTTAACATCCTGTGTCTCAAAAGTTTTCGAGTCAGTTCTTAACAGAATATTTTTAAAGCAGCTTTCCTATCTCAACCTTCTTTCTGATCGTCAGTATCGGTTCCATCACGGATGCTCTACTGGCGATCTTCTCACCTGCCTTTCAGATTCCTGGTCATCCTCCTTTCAGGACTTTGGTGAAAGCTTTGCCATTGCACTTAACATCTCAAAGGCTTTTGATCAAGTCTGGCATAAATCTTTAATTTCCAAACTGCCATCTTATGGTTTCTGCCCTTCTGTCTGTGCTTTCATCTATAGCTTCCTTTCTGGTTGTTCTATAGCCACTGTTGTATGGCCATCGTTCTTCTTCAAGACCTATCAACAATGATGTTCCTCAGGGGTCTTTCGTATCACCAACTCTCTTTCTTTTATTTATCAATGACCTAAGCTGTACTCTAACCCTATCCACTCGTACGCTGATGATTCCACGCTTCACCTTTCCATTCAATTCCCGCAATGTCCATCTCAGCAGTTACTTCAACAAACAAGGGATGAGGCTATGGCACACCTAATGTCTGACTTAGCTCGTATTTCTGACTGGGGTAGAAGTAATCTTGTTGTTTTTAGTGCATCAAAGACTCAGTTTTTACAACTATCAACCTGACACAGTCTTCCACAGGAGTACCCACTAATGTTTAATAATATCCAGCTTAATCCTGCATCATCCTTGAACATGCTTGGGGTTTCATTCACTCAGGATTTATCTTGGAAAGATCATATTACATCTCTTGTAAAATCCGCTTCCAAGAGATTAGGTGTGCTAAGCTGACTCCGTACCTTCTTTACCCCTGCGCAGTTGTTGACTTTATTCATGGGTTTTATTCGCCCCTGTGTAGATTACACTCTCATGTGTCGGGAGGCTCCCCACATACAGCTCTTCTCAATAAGATGGAGTCAACGGCTTTTTGTCTCATTAATTCTCCTCCTCTTACTGGTTCCCTTCAACCTCTGTCTCTTCACAGTGGCAGCACTGTTGCATCTTTATCTCTTTTCTATCGCTATTTCAATGGCAGCACTGTTGCATCTTTATTTATTTTCTGTCGCTACTTCAGTTGTCACTGCTCCTCTGAACTGTCTGCTTGCATCCCTCCACCAGTACGACGGGTGCGTAGCACCCATCTAGCAATAAACGCACATCTCTTTTCTGTCTAGCTGTCTAATGCAAGAGTTATCCATAACTCCCAGTCCTTCATTTATGCAACAGGTCAACTCTGGAACTGTCTCCCTCTGTCTGTATTTCCTGCTTCCTATGATCTCCAGTCTTTCAAACGCAGTGTGTCTAGGCATCTCAGTGTGACTGGATCTCGAATTTGGCTTTCTTTTGTATTGTTTTTGTTATTTTTCTTGGAAGGAACGGTAAGTGGGCTCCTGGCCTTTGGTTCCTTTTTCCTTGTATTAAAAAAAAAAAAATGATGTGGTACTGAGAAAAAGTAAGTAATATATCTTGATAGAGAAATTGCTGCATGTATAAAAGAACTGTTGTTTTTTCTTGCAGGGAGTTAATACAAGAAGTACAAGACTTGTATATTGCAGCAGCCAATCAGCGGCCTGGTAAGAACATAGACCCCAATGTGCAGTGTGGGCTAGGTGTTCTATTCAACTTGACGGGAGAATATGAAAAGGCTGTCGACTGCTTCCATGCAGCCCTGAGCGCTAGACCAAAGGTAATTGCATCTGTCCTCACTGTGACCAGGGGCTTGGCCTTTCACTGTGATGATGTAGAGTAGTATAAATTCTTCCAGCCTGTAGGTTATTTTATGCCGCTTAGGAAGAGAAATTGGGTTGCACAGGGGTTAATGGGGATTTGTTCGACTCCCATCACAACAAATGATTTTACCGTAAAAAAACAATCATCTAGACGTAAGAAGAATAAACTGAAAGTACACCATTGGATTCATGGAGTTTCAGTAGTTTATGATATTCCCTTGAATTTTTTTTAGAACCTGTATGTTGATGGAGTATATATTTTGTATAATTGTATGTAAGTTTTGTAATATGGAGAGGCATAGGAGAAGGGTATTTTTTGGGGGGGGCGGGGGGAGTTGTGGAATGCCTTTGTCTCATAGGAGTTTGGAAAATACATTTGTAAAGAAAACAGAAACATATAATTGTATGGGTAGTTTTGTCGGGAGGTGCAACAGTGAATTTTCAAGGCTTGGTTGAATAAGTGTGTAGCACATTTCAGTAGACATGACGATGAAAGTTTTTTGCTTCTGTGCTTTTTGTTTCTTACATATGTGTCCTGCTTACCTCCCTTTTACATTGGGAAATAGGATTAAAATGGTAATGTTAAAATTTAAAGTTATAGTGTCAAAGGGTTGAATGTTATTTCAACATGGTAATACTTTTCAAAGGGTTAAAATAGTAATGAGGGGAAGGCCCAGTAATTTATTTATGGTATGGGTATGTGTCATGTAAATGCTTTGTTCACTACAGGATGCAAAACTATGGAACATGTTGGGTGCCACATTAGCCAACAGTGAACGCTCTGAGGAGGCCATTGAAGCATACCGCAATGCCTTAGAGATCTCACCGGGTTACATCAGATGTCGCTATAATCTTGGCATTTCCTGTATCAACCTTGGAGCCCACAGGTACCCTCACCTTTGTTGTTGTAGGTTTGCATAAATGTAAACTATTCATTCAGTGTTTCCAGTCAGATGAAGCAAGGCATTTCTTCTTCATAGGGGTTGTCATCTTATAGAACAATAGTACTTAGCAGTGTGGTTAACTGTGATGATATGCCTACATTTAAAAGTCACATTGATAACAATTTAGCTTGTGGACCCCAGCTAAAAAGCATCCACAGCTAAATAATAAAAAATCTGGTTAATGTATATTACCTCAACCAGATTGCAGGGAACATAGCAACAGCAATACAGTACTGTACATCGTTATGTAGCTGCAGTTCATCATCATCTAATCCTGTGTTGCCCCATACGGAGTGTAGGAGCCCGGGGCTAGGCAAGTTAGTCCTGACATTTAAGATGAGAGTGACTAGACTCACTCATCCTTGAGTGGCATTACATGAGCAATAAACACCAACCACCCTTTGGATAGAAACCTACACGGGCTCAATCCGATTGGAGTGCCTTAATTTCCCACTAAACAAGCAGGCGTCATAATTTGGTTATATGGTTACCACGGAGCATAGTGAATGGTTTCTTGGTGTACAGGAAACCATTTGGCTTGTCACTCAGTGCAGTCACCCATTGGCTGAAGGAAGAGGAAAGAATGAAGGAAAGAAAGACAGAAGAGGGAGTATGAAGTCACCCATAGGCAGAAGGAAGAGGAAAGAAGGAAACAAGTAAAGACAGAAGAGGCTTTTGGATATACAGTAAAAGTCCTCTCATTCGGCATTATTGGGACCAAGTAGGTGCCAAAAGAGCAGAAACTGCCGAATGACCGGGAAAACCTGCCAAAAAATTTCTAGCAATCATGGTCGGTCACCCTAATGCAATCACAGTGTCTAGCAAGTTTTATTGGTCAACCTGAAGCACTAAATCAGCCTTGTGTCTCTTAACCTGCACACGCCGGGCTATTTTTGATGAAGTTGTCACCTCACTATGGGCAGTTTCACAGAAACCACTGAAAAATTGCTTGTTTTCAAACCTTAATATCTCAGAAACAACCATTTTACTCAACAACTTCTCCTCTTGTGAATGAAAGTATCCCCAGGTCTCTAGGTCATTGCGTTGGTGAGTAATGACGTGAAGAAGAGAACTAATTTTCACTGTGAGAGCAGCATGAGAGCAGGACATGTTCATGGGTCTGCCCGTGGCGCAGACTATGGCTTTGCTCTCAGTGTGATAACTTCTCCACTACTAGATAAACTAGACACTGTTGCATCCAAGGCATGCCTTATGGCACTGTCACTAAGCCCTTTCCTAGTATCCTCGGAAAGAGGCTTGGCAGGGGTGGATGGTGCAGTTGCTACATGCGGCTCGGACGGAATCAGACAAATAGGAACCTAAGGACATTGTTATACTCCTGGCAGGAACATGGGGCAGACTGACTCTCGCCTGCATGCTATGGAGAAACTCCCCCTACGCTTTGGTGGCAAGATGAAATGGCACCCGGTTCAAACAGTGGTGGGAAGACACTTGCATGTATAGATATCATGCGGCAGCCCTGTAGCAGCCAGATTGTGACATGTATAGATGTTACCCAGTGGGTAGGGGTTAAGGTCATATATAGTGGAAGAGCTCTTACTGAAATCTTCCATTATCTCCTTCCTAGGAACACCCACCTCCAATTTTTTCATTAATTCAGTCTTCTTCTTCTTCTTCTTCTTTTTTTTTTTATGTGTCCGACTCTGGGCATAGGCTTCACAGCCTGCTATCAAGGCTCAGTCGTCCTCCTACAATCTACATGTCACCATTTCGGTGCTTAACACCCACCGTCCATATTGAATACATGCTAGGGCTGTCTCATACAGGACTGGTGTATTGGTATTAGCGGGGTCATTTTTACGACATGTCGGCGGGTCTTCTGGTAAAGCCTGATTTAATGAAATTCAAATCCTTAAACTGTTCCCTGCACCAGCGAGGATTCGAACCTGGGTCCCACGGGACCGCAAGCCAACTCTCTACCGATCGAGCTACCGCTTCCCGGTGACAGGACCTTATGGGTGTATATTTTTCACAACACTAGGAGGCTTTCCACAAGTAAAGGCCGTAGTGCAACACAAGAATGAGAGGAGGACCATAATATAGCACGACAAAGTTTCCAAACATTCAAAAGGTCCTGCTCACAAAGCCAGACACTCAGGAGTCATGACAGTTGACAGCGCATGCAGGGTTGGCAAGTAGAAATCTTTAAAAGCACCGAGCTCAGCTTTAAAACTCGCTAAGTTATAGGTGAACCGTTCAGACTTTTACGTTAAATTGGATTTCAAAACATGCTAGATATAGAAGAAAATATAATATTTATTGGCGCTAAATTATGAAGAGCACTAGATCTAGCGCCAGCAGTGCCATAGGCCGATCGGCTTAGCATATTCATCTGAAGAGCAGAGAACTTTCATAATGGGACTATTTATGAAAACTGCCGAAAGACCGGAAATACCATAAGACCAGATGCCAAATGAGAGGACTCTTACTGTATTGTAGATTTCTGTTCATCCTTTCCTTTGAAATAACCATTTCTATTTTTCTGCACTGCTTGGGAGTTCATCTCACTCTTTCCGGCTTGCTTTGTCTGGAGGGATAGGTGCATTGGGGGAGCCTTCTTGCTTTGCTATCCTATCTCTGATCCATAGACCAGGTAACATGGTCATAGTCTCCTCTGTAACAAACAGTTTCATAAGTACCACTAGTTCCATTGTTGTTAGCTCTCCATTTACTTCGCTGGTTGTACTCTTGGTGTGTCACCTGAGCACTCAGAAAGGTATTACACATAGATGTTTTTGATTATCATTGTCATTGTCTTGATGATGGTGATGATGACCCATTTTCCCACTTAAAGATGGGGTAAGGCTATCTATCTATTTCCAGATGCCTTAATCCCTGTAGGGGTGGCCACAAACAAATAGCTTCCATTTTGCCCTGTCCTCCGCCATTTCACTGCCCCGTTCCCAGCTCACACCCCCTTCTTTCATATACCTCTCCACTCCATCCTTCCATCTCATCCTTGGCCTTGCCCTCCCTCTCCCCCCTCCACCTCACTCACATACACTCTCCTTATCAGTCTCTCGCACTGCATCCTCTCCACATGGCTAAACCACCTCAGTGTGTTTCTCATAACGCTTCCTATCACATCCACATCCACACCACAATGCTTTGCCACTTCCTCATTTGTCAGTCTGTCTCTCCATATGACTCCACATGCTTTTCTCAGATAACTCATCTCCACTTCTCTACTCTTGACTTGTGTTCCTCCAACAAGGTCCAAGCTTCATTTACATATGTTTGAGTTGGTATCACAGTACTGTCATGCAGTAACTTTTTCACTTCCATTCTCACTTCCCTGTTTCTTATCACTGCTTTCAAAGAACCAGGAACCTTTCTTCCTTATTGTACCATTTCAAGCACTTCATTCCATCCTTACTCATCACACTACCCAAATACTTGAATGCACTCACATTTTCCATTTCCTCTTCATCCAGCCTCACTGTACAATCAGTGACTTTATTTTTCTTGACCATAACTTTACTCTTCCCTACATTCACCTTTAGATTCAGTTTCGTACACACTCTTCCAGACTCATTCACCTAGCCTTGCAGCTCTCCTTCATCTTCACTTAACAACTCAGCATCATCTGCAAACAACAGCACAGGAGTTTCCACACGTTGTCCCCTCTCATTAGGGCCGCACCACCAACATCCACTGCCCTACTTAGTATATATCTCTTTTATAACCCCATCAGTATACAGATTGAACAACCATGGAGACATGACACATCCCTGTTTCAATCCAACCTTCAAATAGAAAAATCCACTCAGTTCACTATCCACATGCACTGCTGCCTCAGCACCCTCAAGCATACACTTCATGCCATTCAACAACTCCCCATTTACTCCATTTATTCTTAATACTTTCCACAGTCCTTGTCTATCCACCCTGTCATATACATCCATCCATCAACCAATCCCAAATCAGCCCATGAGGAGCACAGGAACCTGGGGCCATGCAAGCCAGTCCCGACATTCAAGTTGAGAGTGACCAGCCTCACTCATCCCTGAGTGGCATTACGTGAGCAATAAACCCCAACCACTCCTTGGATATAAACCTATACAGGCTCAATCTGGTTGGAGCGCCTTAATTACCCACTAGACCACCAGGCACCATAATTTGGTTATATGGTTACCACCCAACACAGTAAATAGTTTTCTGGTGTATAGGAAACCGTCTGGCTTGTCACTTACTGCAGAGTTACCCATAGGCAGAAGGAAGGGGAAAGAATGAAGGAAAGAAATACAGAAGAGGGAGTGTAAAGTCACCCATATGCAGAAGAAAGAGGAAAGAGGGATGGAAAAAAAAGACAGAAGAGGATGGAAAGAAAGACAGAAGAGGATGGAAAGAAAGACAGAAGAGGATGGATGGAAGAGAGGAAAGGGCAGACACCCAAAGCAGCACTACATCAAGTAAGTGGACGGTGATCGCCCCCACCTACCACTTGAGTGCGCTGTCTTCAAATCCATGAAGGCTGCTTACAACTTCTTTCCCTACTCTTGAAACTTTTCCACTAAACACCTTAAAATGAATATCTGATCAATACAACCTCTTCCCCTCATAAAACCTCCCTGTTCTTTCCAACTAATTCCTCTGTCATTTACGTAACTCTTGTCAGTAACTATCCTACCATATACTTTTCATATTACACTAAGAAGACAAGTTTCCCCATGATTACCACACACTTCTTTTTCCCCTTTTTCCTTTGTACAGGGGAATTATTATACCTGACCTCCAATCCTCCGGGACTTCCTTCCTCCCAGGCCAATCTGCAGATCTGCATCCATTCTACTACAGTCTCTCCTCCATACTTTAGCATTTCACCACACACTTCATCAATTCCTGGGGCTTTCCCCATTTTAACTTTCTTCATTGCTTCCACAACTTCCATCCAACTGATTTCTTCCTCTCTTCTCACATCCCTCCTTCTCCTAGCCATTCCCCAGCCACATATACTCGCATTGCTTTTATTCTCTATGTTCAACAATTCCTTAAAGTGTTCTCTCCATCTGCTCATTTTTTCTCCCTTCTCCACTAGTAATCTACCATTTTTAGCTTTCACTTCCCGACTAACTTCTTTAACACCGTCTAACTCTACCTCTTTCCAGAACATTTTCTTACATTCCCTCCACTTTACACTCAAATTCCTTCCAAATTCCTCATCTACCCTCTTCTTTCTCTTACTAATCTTTTCACCTCTCTCTTCCTCTCTACATGTAATCCTCTCTTCCATCTCTCAAGTTCCTCCACACCCATTTCTCATCTACTCACTATATGCTTTCTTCTGTGCCACAGCCTGTCTCACCTCTTCATTCCACCATGCTGTTCCTTGCACCCCCTTCCGTCTTCTCTTCACCCCACACACCACCTCACTTGCTGCACAGGTTTCTTCTGTGAATATCATGCACACACCTTCCACATCTCCCATCTGCTACAAATCATATTTACCCAGTCACTCCTCCACTTCTCTCGTATATTCTGCCTTTTTACCATCCTCTTGTAACCTTTCTTCCCTCGTATGAACTGCTTCTTCCTGTCCTTCCCTTCTTCTATTCCTCCATTTCATTTGAGCCTTGATTTGACCATCACCAATTGGAGGTCAGAAGTCCACTCCCTTAGCCTCTATATGCTCTTGCATCCATTACACACCTTCTTATTCTATCATCCACACACACACATAATCAGTCATTGCCTTCCGTTCATTCAGCTCACCACCCACCCTTCTTATCACTTGCCACGTATACCTGTGGATCACTGTGTCTGAAGAGGGTATTGGCTATCACCAACCTTCTCCTGGCACAAATGTCCACTAGAGCACTGCCATTCTTATCCACTTCTGCAGGCACACCCCACTTACCAAGCGCACCATCCACCTTCACATTTCCTACTTTTCCATTCATATCCAATCAAAAACACTCTTATTCCTTTCAATCTTTTCCATGCATTCTTCCACATCCATGAGGCACATTCCATAAGCAGAGAAAAAAGAGAATATGAAAGGGGGAAAAACTACCATGCAGTTCTTTGTAGCCTCATAAGGAGCATAGGAACCCAGAGCTAGTTTAGTCAGTCAAAACACTGAAAGTGAGATTAACCAATTGCTTTCCCCTGAACATCAGTATGCAAGCAGCAAACCTCAGCCATCCATTAGACTTTAATGCTTATGGGCCTCATCCAGTTAAATTGCCTTAACCCACACCTGTGGAATACCAGACACCTGTTTGTTTGCTATTTAGTTGCTACAGTAGAACCTCAATTATCTGGGAGCCATGAGGTATTCAAAATGCCGGATAATCAGTTTTTCTGGAAAATTGATTAACACCCATTTCCTGTTCTCTTACACCAGTGATTCTCAAACTAGAGGAATTTTGATGGGTCACAGGGACATGAAATAGGCCTGATGCTTTCAGTGTATTTTAACTGAAATTGTAATTATCCTTACTACACTATTAGCTAAAACATGACATATATTTACATGTAAAATAGGGGGTTAAGTTCTATAAGGCTTATATTTTTTGTTAAAAACATAGTTAAGAATAATTATAAACGTCTGTCTTATGATACTCCAGACGTGTGTTTACATACCATCTCACCGATTGGACACATCACTGCATACTGCATTCTAACCTAACCTAACCGATTAGTTTTGCCTCCTAATACCCCTCATAAAAATTTTAATCAAAGATTGCCACTAAGCCTCTTGAAAGTCCTCATTACCAATCAAGCTTTTGATCTAAACAACACGTGAATGATGGCCGTCTAGCATCCCGCATATTTTGCCAGGAATAAGTTTTGGCGCACCTTAAAAAAAAAAATTGCAGAGTGAAACTATTTTTGAAAGCCATTAATCATCAACAATAAAGGAAAAAAAAGCTATAAAGTACTCTTCAGCAAGGACTGATGGTTTCAGGACAATTTGCCATCAAGTCAAACTCGATGCCACAACAATAACAAGACAATTCACCGTCATTAATAAATACAGCCATGAGTGATGCTAGAATATAATTCACAGGCAACTACAGCGAGGAAGAAACAATTATTGACTAAAGATGCAACTAATAAATAATATCCAAAGCCTATGCTATTGAACATTGACTTTGATGGATCCCCCTGAAATATAGTTATTAAAGTATTGATTAATTAATAATAAGTACCATCCACTCACTCGATGTAGTGCTGCTCTCGGGTGTCTACCTTTTCCTCTCCTCCATCCTTCTTTCCATCAATCCTCTTCTGTCTTTCTTTCCTTCATTCTTTGCTTGTCCTTTTGCCTATGGGTGACTTTACACTCCCTCTTCTGTCTTTCTTGCCTTTTTTCTTTCCTCGTCCTTCTGCCTGTTGGTGACTGTACACTGAGTGACAAGCCAAATGGTTTCCTGTATACCAGGAAACCATTTACTACGCTGGGTGGTAACCATATAACCAAATTTTGGAGCCTGGTGGTTTAGTGGGTAATTACGGCGCTCCAATCAGATTGAGCCGGTGAAAGTTTATATCCAAGGGGTGGTTGGGGTTTATTGCTCATGTAATGCCAGTCAGGGATGAGTGAGGCTGGTCACTCTCATCTTAAATGTCAGGACCAACTTCCCTAGCCCTGGGCTCCTATGCTTCTCTGTGGGGCGACATAGGATTGGATAATGAATGAATGAATGAATTTATAGAATGACAGGGAATTGTCCAGGGTGCAAATTGTCCTGACGGGGAATCGTCCATGTTTTGACGGTGAATTGTCTGACAGCGAATTGACTTGACGGTAAATTGTCTCGGAACCGCAGAGTTGTGGGTGATGCAGGCTCATCGATGTGAGTGGATAGGCTGGCTGGGGGTCGAACAGGCCTGATGGGGGAGACTGGTGGAGCAGCCATTTTTGCTGGAGTACTTGCTGGTGTGGACATTGATGCATCATTGTCTGAGAACCCCACAAATGAACAGGAGGATACGAGTGAAATGTTTGTCGTTTTTGCATGTTTACCCCTCGTGAAAAAGTCCCTGATGTCTGACTGTTTGATAGCTACACAACGGCGATTTTGGAAGTCATCATTAATAGCTACGAAAATGAAGCAGTTCATTAGGTGTGTAGGCTGGATTTCTCTCCATGAATTGGATGATCTTTCGAAATGATTCATCAGCATCTTTCCACGAGCAGCCAGGAGCTATGGTTGATATTCCACCAAATATTACGGAAAATTGTGATAAACAGCTGTGTTGCTGTGTTTACACTGTTAAGCCTCAAAACAATGGGAGGGACTGCGGTGATGCACTTGGTGACAAAGGAATGAAAACATTCGGGCGGGATGGTTGCACGGTGAATTTGAAATACCGGTTAGGTCCTGGATTTTCCCCGGTTGATCGATTTTGGAAATTTTCTTTAAATTGTGCAGTTTAGCGCCAATTCCAGTTCACTGGCTCGCAGATAATCGAGGTTCTACTGTAGTTTAGTTTATATATATGTATATATACGGTAGAGCATTGATTATCCGCGAGCCATAGGGAATTCAAAATGCCAGAAAATCGATTAACACCCATTTCCTGTTCTCTTACACCAGTGATTCTCAAACTAGAGGAATTTTGATGGGTCACAGGGACATAAAATAGGCCTAATGCTTTCAGTGTATTGTATTTAACTGAAATTGTAATTACTGTTACTACACTATTAGCTAAAATGTGACATATAGTTACACGTAAAATAGGTGGTTAGGTTCCATGAGCCTCTTATTTTTCGTTAAAAATATAGTTAAGGATAATTATAAATGTCTGTCTTACGATACTCAAGACATGTGTTTACATACAATCTCACCGACTGGACACATCACTGCATACTGCATTCTAACTTAACCTAACCTATTAGTTTTGCCCCCTAATACTCCTCATAAAAATTTTAATCACCAAGGGTTGCCACTAAGCCTCTTGAAAGGCCTCTTTACCAATCAAGCTTTTGACATAAACAACACGTGAATGATGGCCATCTAGTATCACGCATATTTCGCCAGGAATAAGTTTCTGCACACATTTTAAAAAAATTGCAGTGTGAAACTATTTTTGAAAACCATTAATCATCAACAGTGAAGGGAAAAAAAGCTATAAAGAAGTCTTCAGCAAGGACTGATGGTTTCAGGACAATTTGCTGTCAATTCAGACTTGCTGTCACAACAATAACAAGACAATTGCTAGAATTTAATTAACAGGCGACTACAGTGAGGAGAAAACATTTATTGACTAAAGGTGTAACTAATAAATAATATCCAAAGCCTACGCTATTGAACGTAGACTTTGATGGATCCCCTTGAAATATAGTTATTACAGTATTGATTAATTAATAATAAGTATTTACAGAATGACGGGGAATCGTCCAGGGTGCGAATTGTCCTGATGGGGAATCGTCCATATTTTGACGGTGAATTGGAATTGTCTTGATGGGGAATCATCCATGTTTTGACGGTGAATTGTCTGACTGCGAATTGACTTGGTAGTGAATTGTCTTGGAACCACAGAGTTGTGGGTGATGCAGGCTCATCGACGTGAGTCGTGAGTGGATAGGCTGGCTGGGGGTCGAACAGACCTGATGGGGGAGACTGGTGGAGCAGCTGCTTTTGCTGGAGTACTTGCTGGTGTGGACATTGATGCATCACTATCTGGGAACCCCACAAATGAGCAGGAGGATACGAGTGAAATGTTTGCTGTTTTTGCATGTTTACCCCTCATGAAAAAGTCCCTGATGTCTGACTTTTTGCTTGCTACATGACAGCGATTTTGGAAGTCATCATTAATAGCTACGAAAATGAAGCAGTTCATTAGCTGTGTAGGCTGGATTTCTCTCCATGAATCAGATGATCTTTCAGAATGATTCATCAGCATCTATCCACGAACAGCCAGGAACCATGGCTGACATTCCACCAAATATTACGACACTGTTAAGCCTCAAAACAATGGTGGAGACTGCGGTGATGCGCTTGGGGACGAAGGAATGAAAACATTCGGGCGGGATAGATGCAGGGTGAATTTGAAATGCTGGTTAGGTCCTGGATTCTCCCCAGTTGATCAGTTTTGGAAATTTTCTTTAAATTGTACAGTTTAGCACCAATTCCGGTTCACTGCCTCGTGGATAATCAATGTTCTCCTGTGTATATATATATATACAGCAATCACTCTAATATCTGAACGTCCAATATTCGGACATCCCAATGCCCGGACATCATGGGCTGGGTGCACTGAACGCCCCCCCACCCCACCCCCCCCCACCCCCCCCCAGAAAAAACGTAAGTCTGAACTCGTCGCACGGCTTAGAACAGCTGTGTCTACGCGCGGTCTCCCACTCCCCAGGCTCCCCTTCCCCTCCCCAGTTCCCTCTCAACTACCATCATGAGTAAACAATCATCAGGATGGCTGGCA